>OZ038490.1:40839525-40914525 GCA_964036315.1 Acanthosepion esculentum
GTGTTAGCTATTGGTGGGGGAGTAAGGTATCTTATTTCGGGGGGAAGCGGTCTGGGTTTGGAGTTTATGGCTCGGATTCTTGTTTGTAGTTTAACATCAATTCCTACTATATGGTGTTTCATATAAAGGTCACGGTGTGTGTTTTTCTGGGATTCACAGTAAATAGTTTTTGTACTAACCCCAAATAAATTGGAAAATTCTAGGTTTTGCGAACACCCTCAATAGTTTTAGGGGTAGATGCAAGCTATGTTTTGAAGAAATACAGCACCTCGACTGTCGTTTTCGTACACGAACTATTCCGTATTTTTTCAGTCCACTCTTCAGGAGGTTTCAGCATGAAACTGCTGTTTATGTTATTTTTCGTTATTTTTAGGTTTGATGCAATTAATTTATGGGCTAGTCGAGATGCTCTAATTATTGTTATTAGGCGGCACTTTTTCTCTTTTTATGTGTGAGCGTGTGCATGTGTCTATGCGTGTGTTTGCATGTCTGCATATTTTGTGCGCACACACGCACGTGTGTGTGTGTGTATGCATGTACATGTGTGTATATGCGTGTGTCTCAAATTTAGGGATTATTTCTTATTTTCATCATTATCTTGTCTCCTTACACTCTCTCCTTATTCCTTCTCAAGTTATTCTTTTTTCCACTGTGAGCGCCAAAGGTAATGTAAAAACGTCATTTCCGGTATCATAATCTCAATTATATAGCCAATAATAATAATAATAATAATAATAATAATAATAATAATGATAATAATAATAATAATAATATCTCAGTAATACAATCCCCAGGTAGAGACACTAGCTTCTTTGACATTAAAGCAGGGCTTATTCATGGTGACTCCCTTGCACCTTTTCTCTTTGTTACCACCCTTGATTTCGTATTGCGAACTTCTCTCGGCAAACATCATCATCTATGCTTTACTTTATCACTAAAACTCTCAAGTGGTTAACCTGCAAAAAAGTTGACCGATACTGCCTGTGCAACTGACGTAGCTATCACTGCAGACGGCCAATGCCACAACTCTTACATCAACTAGAAAAAAACTGAATTCATAAACTTCAACCATACATACTGTCTCAGGAGAATCAATAAAATCTGTTGAATGTTTTATATACTGAGGAAGCGAAATAAATACTACTGAAAAGGATGTGAAAACCCTGGGCTGCCTTCATTAAAATGCATGTAATCTGAAAATCTAATCTACCAGACAAACTCAAACGGAGATTCTTTCGAGCCATTCTAGAAAGTTAATGTCTCGTGCCACTGTTTGGACATTACTTAAATCCTGAGAGTCTAAGCTTGATGGAACTTGCACTCAGATGGTGAAAGCTATACTTAACATCTCTTGGAGACAGCATCCAACTAAGTCACAGCTCTATGTACCCATCCCTGATATTTCTACAATCTTACGCAAACGCAGAATGAGCTTTGCAGGACACTGCTGGCGATCAAAACAAGAACTTGTGAGTGATCTACTGCTCTGGAGTATGGGGAAAGTGGGCTGGCTGCCAATCACATACATTGACCAACTATGTTACAACACAGAATGACGTGCTGATAACCTTTCGACCTTGATGCAGGACTGTGACGGTTGGCGTGATAGACTCATGAATGCCCGAGATATCTCGAACGAATAATAATGCAATAATAATAATAATAATAACATGAATATATAGCAACAACTAAACCAACAGTAATAATATCATCTCAATAAAATGTCAATAATAATAATATCTCAATACTTACGTAACTGTTTGCAAGGAGTTAAGATGCCTACTACTTTTAACGCACGTATATCCGCTCATCATAATTGTGCAATGTTTACACGCTTATTCTTCTTATATATATATATATATATATATATATATATATATATATATATATATATATATATATGTGTGTGTGTGTGTGTGTGTGTGTGTGTGTGTGTGAATAAAAAACAAGTGGAAAAACTATTCTTAGCCGACGCGTTACGTCCTCTGAACGACTTTATCAGGGCAAATGTAAGGCTTTATTATGTTGCACGTGTTTATATAGAAAAGCAAGGATGTCATTAGTTTATCAAGGCTTTAAAATTTGAGAACGTTCATGAATATTCATCAGGTGGTTGAAATGTCAGCCAAAATATGCGGAGGACACAGAGTACCATAATCTAGTAAATCAAGCGAATAATATTCAAGAAATACAGTACAGCGCATATATATTATATAAATAATATATATAAAAAATTGCATATATATATATATATATATTTATATACATACATTTCACACACACACACACACACATACACACACACACACACACACACACACACACACATATATATATATATATATATATATATATATATATATATATATATATATATTACATTATTGTTGGCGTGATGGACACATGAATCTCTCTCTATATATATATCGTTCTACTTAGTGCATTGAGCACTTTTACGTTTTACGTTTACAAACTTAATTTACTCTGTCGGTGATTCTTCTTTTGATTAGGCATTGCGTTGCGGATTGATTATTTTCGACCGACACGGATGCCTTTAGTCTTTTCTTTCTTTACTGTATTTTTCCCTGATATCGGTTTGTTCAAATATATATTTTTGTTTAAAAATTGTATTATCAAGGTCTTTAAAACTGCCCGAGTACAGGTATTAAAATACATAATAATCTCTCTATATATATAATAATCTCTCTCTCTCTCTCTCTCTCTCTCTCTCTCTCTCTCTCTATATATATATATATATATATATATATATATATACATATATATATATATATATATATATATATATATATACATATATATATATATATATATATATATATATATATATATATATATATATATATATATATATATATATTGCTTGACAACCTAACTGTCAGTGTTTCAATTCTCGGTAGTGGATGCGCACTGCTGATGAGTCCCAAATATAGGACGAAACGGCCGTCCAGTGCTTTCTGCATTCTGTAGAGTTTTCAGACTCGATGAATCACTTAAATATAATTATCAAATTCTTCTAATAATTTCAAATATATATATATATATATAAAACAAATGAATATTGTTTAAATTATGATCAGATTGTTAAAAAATATTTCGTTGTGTCTTCCATATGTTTTGACTGACCTTTCAACTATCTGATGAATATTCATGAACGTTCTGAAGTTTAAAAGCCTTGGTAAACCAATGACATCATTGATTTGTATATAAACACATGCAACAAAATAAATCTCATATTTTCCTTGTCCATCAGAGGAAGAAACGCATCGGCTGAGATTAATTTTTCCTCTTGTCTTTTTTATTCATTTTGTTCCTTTACAGATACATTTCTATATGAAAATGATTTACATCGTTTTTAAGTTAAAAGTTTACTGTAGGCGGATAGAAAAGAATCCAAGATAGAATCCAAAAATACCTTTACAAACTTTGGGGCTGGTTCTTGACACCAAAACAAGATTAAATGTCCATATAGGCCATCGTTCTACCTGAACGCAGTAACTCATAACAAATGTTCAAAATGTCCTCCGCCTACTTCGACACACGCATTCAACCGTCGGATCATTGACTGGCGGACCATTTCAAATAATCCCAAACGGAGTCGAACGGTTTTTTTTAATTAACGTCTGCACCATAACCCAATTGTTTTAGATGATTCCACATTGGTCGGAGGAATGTGCAGGTCATGGAACCGGTCTTCCCTTACCTATCCATCTTTTATAGACTTTATATGGAATGTTGTCCTTGTTTTGGTGTGAGGAGCTCGCCCCCAAGTTTGTAAAAGTATTTTTGATACACCCTATATATATATATATATATATATATATATATATATATATATATATATATATATATATATATTGATTTTGAGATGAAAATGTTGAGCTCATATCATCAATGGCAGAGAAAATCAATCAATTGATCAATACCTTCATACAATGAACAGATCTCTACCTATGTGTGCTTCTACTAAAGTAGATTCAGCTGTCATGCGCCACTTACCTGTTTAAACTCTTACAGAGATTTATACATCCTATTATTTCTTCCTTCTTTCGATCACTATCATGTCCTCTCTGTGTAACAATATGTAGTCGTCGTCGGCACCCTCTCTTCTTACACCCTTTCTCCCCTCTGGTGGCGGTAAGAGAGGTGACTCTGAAGGCCCAGTATACTCCTGAAGTGTGAACCGGAGTCACAGAGAAGAAGTGTGGGTGTTGAACACGGATGGGCGAGTCGGGGCCTCCCGACAGTACGTCGCAGATCCTCATCATGTTGACTGTCGGACTCGAAAGTCTCGGTCCCTGCTCGGATGGTCCTACCCCAGGAAGCCGATGTGCAGCAACGGTTTCCCAGGTCTCGGGGTCGATTTTGGCCTATGTCAGGGATGTTTTCAACTGATCCTTGAAGCCTCTTTTCCACTGGCGTGTTCTTCAAGTAGGATGATACGCGGGAGTCGAGTGGGACGCATTCTGGACTCGTGACGCGCCCAACGGAGGCGAAGTTGAAGAATGGTAGCCTCGATGCTGGGGAGAAATGACCGAGAGAGGACCTCGTTGTTGGTGATATGGTCCTCTCAACATACAGACACACAGGTATACTCACAGATACACGTGTAGAGACACACCGAAACACAGATAATGACACAGAATCGAATGCGTATACAACAGAAATCCAAGGAAGAAATAATAATAATAACAATAAAAAAATAACAACAACAGCAATACTACTACTACTACTACTAATAATAATAATAATAATAAGAAGAAGAAGAAGAAGAAGAAGAAGAAGAAGAAGAAGAAGTAGAAGGAGGAGGAGGAGAATAATAATAATAATAATAATAATAATAATAATAATGAGAAGAAGAAGAAGAAAAAGAAGAAGAAGAAAAGTGTGGAGTAATATGAATTAAAAATGTAAGGTAGTGTGTATTGCGTTTCTTCAAGTGTGGAGAAAGTTTTCCATAAAATCGGCATTCAAAATCTTCGTTTTTGCCTGGATTTTACTAGTGATGCCTCCATATTTAGAAAGGAAGGTGTTCCTTTATTCTACTTATAATTGCAAACAAGCCTATAGTAATGGAATATGTAGTAACAATCGAATTATTTCTCTCTTTCCTCTGCAGGATGAGATGGCGAATGTTAGGTCTATGGTAAGCTGCAGTAAAATGCTGGTAAGTAGTTGAAATGTACAAGGTGGTCCGAAAGTCTTTTCACCTCGCCATAATATAATTTTCTATTTCAGATGGCTGACACGAGCTCCTACAGTTTGGAAAAGAGGCTGCTTGCATGATTGTGTGTATTATAGCAAGAGCATGGAGGATGTGCGACATGACTTCACTGCAAGATTCGGCAAACCAGCTCCCTCGAAGAGGACAATACCGCAAAAAGGACGACCCTCAACGCGAAGGGACATATGTGCGGAGGTGAGGGCATCGATGCTACGATCATCCAAGGAGTCACTGCGAAAACGGTCTTCCGAGCTAGGAATTCCCAAAACCAAAATGTTAACACACATGACAAAGGATTGAAATCGTTTAAGCCGTCATTCATTAACGAACTAAGCGATAACGACATAGACAAAAGACGTGTGCCGCCGCATCATTTTGTGCCACGAAAATCATGGTGTTTATACAAACCTTCGATGTGTGACAGCGTCAACGAAAGTGAATAAACTGAATTCAGTACACGTGCTTTGCATTTCTATAGTACTTGTTCTATTATTATCATTACTTTTTTCGTAGGGGTAACAAAACTTTCAGACCACCCTGTAGATTTTTGAAGGGTAAACCAATTCCCATCTACGGAATCGACGCCAGAAATCTTCTAAACCCTCGTATCACTCTGTATATCTCTATACTTAAGTCGTCTAATACTATAACGTAGAATTTCATGACTAATTTTCTTTCTATTGGATTTTATTGCAACGTCCAGATAGTTCAATAGTCGTTAAGTAAGCAGCATTGAGCTGTAAAAAATAAACAGAATATATTTAAAGGTCGTAGAATGTAAAAACGACCCAATCAGTGCCCAATAAGAATCAAAGACTTTCATCAGATTTTCTTTACAAGTCAAAAATTAAGATACATGCTAAATATCCGATACCCACGTAAGGATATTAATTCTTGATGAATCAATAAAAAAACGCACACACTCCTATATTATTATTATTATTATTATTATTATTATTATTATTATTATTATTATTATTATTATTTCTTTTGATCTCTGGTGTATACTCATTTCTTTCCCGGTCCCGAACAGAGGTCTAAGGTCAGAAATGGCAAAATAAAAAATAAATAAATAAATAAAAACATTTTACATAGATAAAGCCTTTCGTAAGGCGTGGGCAATACTTGTAAGAAGTTTTTTATTGTATTTCTTTAAGGTATGGGCTACCAGGAATTCCTTCAGTGAGTCTATTGGAATCTTTTCCAATCAAGCCGAGGGCTCCAGCTACAACTGGAATTGTTGATGACCTCATGCGCCAAATTTTGAGATTTCACTTTCAAGGTCCTTGTATTTTGATAGTTTTTTGAAGATCTTCAAAGATACATTGCAGTCTACAGGGACTGCCATGTCAATAAGGAGGCCCATTTCGTCTTTGCGCTCTCTAATCACGATATTTGGGCGATAAGCTTTGCATCTTCTGTCTGTCTGTATTGTGAAGTCCCATATAATTGTTACAGGTCCTATCTCCGTAACCTGGTCTGGGTGGTGTTCATACCAATTTCTTGCAGTTTCCTTTCCGTAAAATTTGTATATTTTCCGATACAGATATTGGCCCACTCTGTCATGCCAGGTTTTATATTCAGTGGATGCCAATACCGTGTAGCCTAATACAAGATGGTCATTTGTTTGTAGATACTTATCACAGAATCTTCATTTTGGGCTAACATAGTTTTTCATTATATGTGCTTAGTAATTTCTTGTTAGCAAGCATTGGTTCCGTGCAGCAAGAATACAAATTTCGGTTTCAGATTATTATTATTATTATTATTATTATTATTTTTTTTTTTTTTAATTTGATTTTTGGTGTGTACACATTTTGTTCCGGGTCCCTCCCAGAGACCTAAGGTTAGAAATGGCATCAAGACATTTTCCATTGACACAAGAAAAAAATTTACATAAAGCCCTTCGTAAGGTGTGAGCTGTACTCGTGAGAACAATTTTTTGTATTTCTTTAAGGCATGGGCTTCCAAGTATCCCTTCAATTAATCTACTGGAATCTTTTCCAACCAATCCGAGGGCTTCAACTACAACAGGGATAGTTGATGTTCCCATATGCTACAATTTTGAGATTTCGATTTCAAGGTCCTTGTATTTTGATAGCTTTTTGAAGATCTTTATAGCTTTTTGAAGATTATTATTATTATTATTATTATTATTATTATTATTATTATTATTATTATTTCCTTTGAGTTATATTGTATAGACATTTCCTTCCCGGTTCCAGCCAGAGACCTAAGGTCAGAAATGGCTTCATGAAGTTTTCCACTGATTCATTTTTTGGAAAAAAAAAACAACAGACAAACAAACTTAAATCACGCACATTTTACATAGATAAAGCTCTTCGTAATCTTTTGAGTACAATTTCTGGTATATCTTTAAGACATTGGCTACCAGAGGTTCCTTCAGTGAGTCTCTCAGACCATTTTCCAATCTATCCGGCGACTCCAACTCCAACTGGAATTATTGTCATATTAATAAGAAAGCATATTCTGTTCTTATGATCTTTGATCAAGATGTCTGGGCGATTAGTTTTGATTGTTCTGTTTGTGTGTATTGCAGAGTTCTATAAAATTGTTACAGGTCCCGTCTCTGTAACCGGGTTTATTATTATTATTATTATTATTATTATTATTATTATTATTATCATTTCCATTGATTTTTGATGTATACTCATTTCTTGCCGGCTGCCAACCAGAGTGCTAATGTCAGAAATGGCATCATAACATTCAACATTTTTGTAAAAATAAAAAAATAAATAAAACAACGTAACACACACACATTTTACATAGACAAAGCTCTTCGTGATGCGTGAATGGTATTTGTGAGTACAACCATTTGCATTTTTTAAGGCATTGGCTACCAGGAACCCATTCAATGTGTCACTCGGAAACTTTTCCAATCAAAGCCAGGCCCCCAAACACAACTGGAATTATTTACGTCATCATATACTACATGTTTGAGATATCTACTTCACTTCAAGATTCTTGTATTTTGATAGTTTTTTGAAAACTTTCAAAGATAGATTACCATCTGCATAAACTGTTATGTCAATAAGAAATCACATTCTGTTTTCAGTATTTGATCGCTATCTCTGTGCGATCAACTTTTATTGTTTTGTCTGTGAGTATTGTAACATTCGATAAAATTGTTACAGATCTTATGTCTGTAACCGGGTCAGGGTGGTGTTCATACCAATTTATTGTTGTTTCTTTCCCATAAAAGTTGTAGATTTTCCAGTGCATCACTTGTCATTATTATTATTATTATTATTATTATTATTATTATTATTATTATTATTATTATTATTTTCTTTGATATCTTGCGTTTACACATTTCTTTCCGGGTCCCGCCCAGGGACCTAAGGTTAGAAATGGCATCATGACACTTTCCACTGCAAAAAAAAAAATAAATAAATAAAATAATAATAATTACATAGATAAAGCCCTTCGTAAAGTGTGGGCTGTACTTGTCAGAACAATTTGTTGTATCTCTTTGAGGCATAGACTTCCAGGGATCCCTTCAATTAGTCTACTGGAATCTTTTCCAACCAGTCCAAGGGCTCCAACTCCATAGAATTGTAACAGATCCTATCTCCGTAACCGGGTCTGGGTGGTGTTTGTACCAGTTTCTTTCAGTAGAAGCTGATAGAGTGGAAGTGGCGATTGCATTTGGCTAGTTCAACAGTTAAAATGTGAGACCTAGTTTTCAATCTAGTATCACGCCTAAATTCATGCAGTCAAGATACCAGGAGAAAACCTTGCCAGAGCAGTTGCCATGAAAGTATTTGTATAAAAGAGGGAAGCCACGTCACGTCGGTTCGATAGTCGCCGAACTCGAGATGCCTGATTAGGATGGATTCATTTACAGGCCCTTTTTTAGTTTCTGTCAATAATCTCGAGACGTACAGCTTGAGCGCCAGACCAAACATGGCAGCAGTATTCGATGCACAGCCGAATGATAGTTTTAGAGATGTTGAAAATGGATTCAGACGAGAAAAAAATTCAGGCATGACACAGTGAATTAACTTTCCTTGCAGGAGATGCAGCTATTGATTCGATATAATCGCTCCACTTCATGTCAGTGAAAAACGTTTAATAATAATAATCATAATAATATATTATTATTATTATTATTATTATTATTTATATATGTAAAATGTGCGTGATAAAAAGTAAAAGATCAGTGGAAAATGTCTAGAAGCCATTGGTCTTAGGTCTCTGGTTGGGACCCAGAAACGAATGCGTATACAACAAAAATCCAAGGAAGAAATAATAATAATAATAATAATAATAATAATAATAATAATAATAATAATAATAATAATAAGAAGAAGAAGAAGAAGAAGAAGAAGAAGAAAAATAAGAAGGAAAATAATAATAATAATGAGAAGAAAGATAATAATAATAATAATAATAATAATAATAATAATAATAATAATAATAATAATGGATGATGGTATGTGTCAAAGAACATGGAAGTAGTAAGTGTCTTTACTCTGTAGTAAAGGAAGCCGACAAATTCAAAAAGGAGCTTCAAATGGGCGCAGAAATTCAAATACATCACTGTACACCGGCTGAAGCTGCAAAAAACTTAAAAAAGAATGCAAAGAGAAATGCGACCGACCAGATAAAGAAACAATGGCAAAATAAACCGCTCCATGGCCAATACTCTGCCCGTACCAAACAAGCAGACGTAGACAAAAACCGCACCCATCAGTGGCTACGTAGTGCAGGGTTGAAAGGTGAAACTGAGGGTTTTATCATAGCTGCGCAGGACCAATGCTTGTTAACTAGGAATTATCAAGCACATATACTAAAATACTGTGTTAGCCCAAGATGCAGATTCTGTGACAAATATCCAGAAACCATTGATCATCTTATATCAGGTTGCACGATATTGGCACCCACTGAATATAAAACCCGGCATGACAGAGTGGGCCAATATCTGCACTGGAAAATTTGCAACTCCTATGGGAAGGAAACTGGAAGAAATTGGTACGAACACCACCCTGACCCGGTTACGGAGATAGGACCTGTTACAATTCTATGGAACTACACAATACACACTGACAGAACAATCAAAGCCAACCGCCCAGACATTGTTATTGAAGACCACAAACAAAATAAGTGCCTCCTTATGGATATGGCAGTCCCTGCAGACTGCAATGAGTCTTTGAAGATATTCGAAAAACTGTCAAAATACAAGGACCTTGAAATAGAAATCTCAAAAATGTGGCACATGGGAACATCAACAATCCCTGTTGTAGTTGGAGCCCTTGGACTGGTTGGAAAAGATTCCAGTAGGCTGATTGAAGGGATCCCTGGAAGTCCATGCCTCAAAGAGATACAAAAAATTGTTCTGACAAGTACAGCCCACACTTTACGAAGGGCTTTATCTATGTAATTATTATTTTATTTTTTTGCAGTGGAAAGTGTCATGATGCCATTTCTAACCTTAGGTCCCTGGGCGGGACCCGGAAAGAAATGTGTAAACGCCAGATATCAAATGAAATAAAAATAATAATAATAATAATAATAATAATAATAATAATAATAATAATAATTGTTGAGTCTTGACTCATTGTTGAATCTCGCCTAATGCATGGAATAATAATGCCACACAAAATGTACTTAGAACAAAAATGTATTATAACAAGAAAGTGTACACAATAAGTACATATAGTATTTCTGTATATTTCTGGGAAGACGTTCCTGGAGAATGTGTTGACTAGTCGCAGTCGATCAGAGTCTCTAGTTGGATCTCGTGATTCCTTCTCCTCGTCTTCCGGTACCAACCACTATTTATATAGTTGGTAGTCACCTATGCAGATTAGGTGGATCCCACCACAATAATAATAATAATAATAATAATAATAATAATAATAATAATAACGGTTACGGAGATAGGACCTGTTACAATTCTATGGGACTACACAATACACACTGACAGAACAATCAAAGCCAACCGCCCAGACATTGTTATTAAATACCACAAACAAAATAAGTGCCACCTTATTGATATGGCAGTCCCTGCAGACTGCAATGTATCTTTGAAGATATTCGAAAAACTGTCAAAATACAAGGACCTTGAAATAGAAATCTCAAAAATGTGGCACATGGGAACATCAACAATTCCTGTTGTAGTTGGAGCCCTTGGACTGGTTGGAAAAGATTCTAGTAGGCTGATTGAAGGGATCCCTGGAAGTCCATACCTCAAAGAGATACAAAAAATTGTTCTGACAAGTACAGCCCACACTTTACGAAAGGCTTTATCTATGTAATTATTATTTTTTTTTTTTGCAGTGGAAAGTGTCATGATGCCATTTCTAACCTTAGGTCCCTGGGCGGGACCCGGAAAGAAATGTGTAAACGCCAGAAATTAAAGGAAATAATAATAATAATAATAATAATAATAATAATAATAATAATAATAATAATAATAATAATAATAAATTCTTTCTAATAATAACGTAATTATAATTATAATTGAATAAAAAATAATTATGTTTACTGGACAAGATATCGATGATGGAACTCCACATTGGAATGTTTCCCCATTTTTTAAATGTTTTAACTAGCAGGTTAACCAGCACTGTTCGGGAACTAATCTTGTCTCAATAAAAAAAAAAACAGAAAAAAAAAACAGACACTTCATTTTATTTGTATAGACTATACTAGCAGGCTTCGCCCGTTTTTCAAAGTAAGATATATTCACTACTTGAAATCTTTGAAACAAACATTTTAAATGAACATTTCATTCATAAATTGGCTTGTTATAGTTAAGGAAAGTTTTACAAATAGATGCCAACTTGTTGAAGGCCAAGTAAAATGCAAATTTCAGTCACTTTTCTGCACTATATAAGACGATATCCTAAAAAGAATTATTTTTGATATGAAAATCAAAACAATCCTCGAATAAAAGAACAGTAATGAATGACAGTTAATTAATGAAATAAACTTTTTTAAAATCAATATCCAAATTATTTAAACCTGAAGAGTGATATTGCCTAGAAATAGATAATATATAATACGGATATTGAGCGTTTAGCGTGTAAATTACTATAAAGTAGAGCTGGGGCTTTTTTTTAATCTCAGAATTCATGCGAGAATTGAGCTCCAATTTCGCATTTATTCATATAGATTCCATAATATAGATTTTAATTAATTAGCTATTATGTTTCTCTAACTCTTCAAATGTGGAATGTATAACTAATTCTAATTTTTATTTCCATTCTTTACACTGTATTAATTTTATCTTATAAATTGACCCCTGTTCTGTCACCGATGAAATAAAAATAATTGTTTGTACGGAAAATAAAGATCTACGTACATCAAATCGTTTTTAAATAAAGTGACAGCAGAAGAATTATCGTTAAATTTTTAAAAGGTAAGCTTAAACATTAAATACAGCGATCAATTTTGAATTCTTCTATAGTTTATTGATGACTATTGCACCTACTCCTCCCTCGCTATTGTGATGATGGTCAAACCAAGAGTCCTCCACTGGAGCTAGCTTAAATGCCGCCTGTTTGTGCGGCTTTTAATCTAGTTTATAATACAACGTGCACTGAAAAATAAGAGTAACTTCCCTTGTACCATGAAAGCAATAATGGCTAGTATAATATATTAATATATATTTTTAATCTCGCATAATCTGGCAACCCTGAATCTGCGCTCAATGAAAATTGTTTCCTATGCCTAACTATTCTAGAGCTTTTGAATGAGCTATGAATCATTGAAATCTTACCAGTGGGAGCGGAGGAGTTGCTTGGACCCACACACACGCACAGACACACACATATACATTTTACTTTATATATATATGCTTAAAATGACTAAGGGAAATAAATAGAAATTTACTAACAAAAACTGATTTACTAATACATTTTTGCATATGAATACATATTTAACTTCTATGAGAATTGCCTTCTTTGACCTTATTTTGACCTTCAAAATTGACTTAGGCTAACTTCAGATTGCCTTTGAAAATCCATGTGTTATAACATTTTGCATGCCGAGTTTAGTTGGGATTCATAAATTGGAAAACAGACGCTTTACCTGGTGTTCGGATGGAATTGTTGGTGTTTGCTACAAGCTTTTCTATTGGTTAGAAAATGTAAAATGATGATTCAAATTTTCGTTTACCTATGATCCTCTTTTTACTTTAAGAATGATTCCGCTGAAAATGTCATTATGCTGACACACATTTTTTAACCTTGCATAATAAATAGTATTTTTTTTTTTTGCTTTTATTTTTTTTCTTGTTCATTGATAATTTCAAAGTGTTCCAGCACTTCCAAGTGAAATGTTTTAATGTCGTCATTCAGTTACGCATTTGAAGGCTTTTAGCAAACGCTTGGGATTTTCAAAGGCAAAAAAAAAAGAAAATCTTGAATAAAATTATACACGTTGTCTCTTTGACGTCATCAGTATCATGTTTCGCTAAGTTAACAGACAACCAAAAGACAACAAAAAAAGAAGCTAAAAGCAAAGTCAGAAATCTACTGTCAAAACATGGAAGACACTTGACCCTTAGTGACAAACACAAAATAATACTGACAAAATTAATAGTTTTTTGGGTTTTTTTTTCTTTCAGGAATCCTCTAACTTCCATTTAGGCGAGGAAGAGAGTTAAACTATTTTACAGTGAAAGATCCGGAGAAGCAGGTTTTATGCATTCTTTTGTAGAATAGAGAAAGTGTGGATGTTGTAATTGATAGCTGCTCGAAATAAGAAATCAGAGTGCCGAGTTCAAATTCCAGCCGGGTCCGTTTTATTCACTTACGCGTAAATACGGAATGACTCCATCTCAGTAGAACTTATATTTGGAAAAATGATTGTCCTTCTCCAAAAAAATTATTAATGTAATATTAATTCACACAAAAAAAAAAGAATTATTCTTACAATTCAAAACATGTTTCGGCTTTAAATAACCCACAATGGGTTGATAAGCCGTAAAAAACAAACCAATCTATCAGTCAGTTGTAGAATAAAGATGGAGTATTTAAATGAATGGATCAAATTAATTAATGCATTTCACAAAAAATTTTCAATATTTCTTCCATTTGGTTGCTTTTTATCTTATTCCCAAGTCCAGGCATTCGAGTTCTAATCACGTTTCTTTGTTTATATATGATCCATGGCCAGCTACCAGTTTCCGAGCACACTCGTCAGCGATGTTTACCGTGAATGAACTAGAGATTACGAGGGAGGTCCAGGGAGCCCTGCACCGACCATCTATCTATCTATCTATCTATCTATCTATCTATCTATCTATATATATATATATATATATATATATATCTATTCTCTCTCTCTCTCTCTCTCTCTCTCTCTCTCTCTCTATATATATATATATATATATATATATATATATATATATATATATATATATATATAAGGCAGGATGTGTTTGTGTGTAACGAATGCACGGCCGCAATTTTCGACCGATTTGCACCAAAATTTACATGCACATGCTCCAAGTTACTGGGAAGGCTAAGACCGACTTTGCATTTCCTAACTCCCATCGATAGTGGAAATAATCGAATTTTCATGCTTCTACGGCAGATTTCATGTAGTTTGCGGCCATTTTTTACTGGCCAGAGTGAGAGCCTATAGCTGGCTGCAACGAATAGGCAGGAAGATTCTATTGGCCAGCGTGAGAGCCAACAGCTGACTGACACGAATGTTAACTAGCATGCTAGCATGCAAAAAAATCGATAGCTGCATTTGTCACAAGTGGGAAAAATTCAAATCTGCATGGCACTTTACTCCACTTGGCTCATTCGCTTGCTTAAACTCAACGTTGATTCTGATTCCGCAGAACTGGGTTGGGTGTGAAAAAGTATTGTTGTTAACATTCTTTTTTCATTCGATGTTTCCAGTTACGAGACCTTTTTTAAAGTTTATCGTTTTGTGTTCATTTTGTTTAGTTCTTTTTTCGTAACAGATTTAAGGTTTAGTATAGAGCTTAGAAAAACTTCGCAGTGTGAGATAGGCAAGAAGTAAGGCATGTAGAAACATCAGCACGGCAAAGAGCACTCCTTTATAGGCAAGGAAGGGCAAAAATATTTTAAGTCAAGTGATAGCGATTGCTGTATGAGTCGTACGATTTTTGAATCAAGCACGGGCAACGCCGAGCCATGCTGCTAGTATATATATATATATATATATATATATATATATATATATATATATATATATATATATACAAGTATAGGACTGGTATATACGGAATAAATTCCAATAACCAACAATTATTATTCTTAAAAGAGTGCTCAATACAGAGTAGAACAGATATAATTATTTATTTAAATATTATAACATAAATATGTTATAAAATCACTACAAAAATAGCCATTTTGTTTTCAACACCTCCGGTGTCTTATCAAGTGATGATGTTGAATGTAGAATAAATGGTTTTAAAAGTTTCAAATTAATCAACGATCCTTCGCTCGGGGTAAACGCTGTCACATAAACTAGAATGACCAATCAAAATACAAGCATATGACAATTCAAAAAATTTGACAACGAAGCAAGGTTATCATAGATATTAAAAGCTTTAAAGTTGGGGTTCTAGTAAATTAGAATATGTCCTAACTAATAAGTATTAAATTATATGATAAAATTTGAAATTAAAATTAAAAGTAAAAATTACCCATTTAGAAATTTAAATCTAATCTCTATTAAGTTTAAAATTATAGAATTACCGAGGAGAAAATAAAAAATACATATGTTATTTAATTTATTTTTTCATTGAAATTACGTTAAAAAGGATGCTAATAGCTCTAGACAAAGATGTATACATTTTAACATTTTGATTCAACGAATGTAACTATGCTGATCGTCTCTCACGTAAAACAATCCAAACACACTCAGGTTATAATACATAAGCGCCCAGAAATATTTAGATATATATACACACAAAAACAAACGGTGACGAGACACGACCCTTGATAAAAAAACAACAAAAAAAACGAACACACACACACACACACAACCAAACGTGCATGCACTTTCCTTACACATAGACATCGATAAACACATGCACATACATCCACATGCACATTGACCTAGACAATCAGACGCAATAGCCAAAACATATTCGGGGCTTAATATGTTATTAAACGAATTCTAACTACTTATTAAAATATAACTAATCTGGGCAAATATATTTTAATATCTATGATAACCTTGCTTCGTTGTCAAATTTTTTGAATTCTCATATGCTTGTATTTTGATTGGTCATTCTAGCTTATGTAACAGCGTTTACCCCTAGCGAAGGATCGTTAATTAATTTGAAACTTTTAAAATCATTTATTCTACATTCAGCATCATCACTTGAGAAGAAATCGGAGGTGTTGAAACAAAATGGCTATTTTTGTAGTGATTTTATAACATATTTATGTTATAATATTTAAATAAATAATTATATCTGCTCTACTCTGTATTGAGCACTCTTTTAAGAATAATAATTGTTGGTTATTGGAATTTATTCCGTATATACCAGTCCTATACTTGTATATATATATATATATATATATATATATATATATATATATATATATATATATATATATATATATACTAGCAGCATGGCTCGGCGTTGCCCGTGCTTGATTCAAAAATCGTACGACTCATACAGCAATCGCTATCACTTGACTTAAAATATTTTTGCCCTTCCTTGCCTATAAAGGAGTGCTCTTTGCCGTGCTGATGTTTCTACATGCCTTACTTCTTGCCTATCTCACACTGCGAATTTTTTCTAAGCTCTATACTAAACCTTAAATCTGTTACGAAAAAAGAACTAAACAAAATGAACACAAAACGATAAACTTTAAAAAAGGCGGTGACCAACTTAACTTGCTATACTGTTCAGTCGGCAAATGTAAACAACGCGCATGCGCGAAATTAAAAATATAGACTGGCGACAATTTACCCATCGCAACCCGTATATCCGAGGGAAAGTAAAAAAAAAATTATCTGCACTTATCGTTAAACAAGAGTATGGATAATTTTTTAATTTCCCTCCGATATATACAAAATGGAAACTTGTTAGATTGTTCTGGCGAGGCTTCAAACGTGGAGAAATTTGAACGTGTTCGCCTTTGGTGACATTGGTGTGTTAGCGGCGCAAGTTCCAAGCGATTTACGGAGGTCAGCGCATTTACTCTCGCACCTACGTTGCCTCAAGTCTCGCGTCGCTGTCACTTTAAAGGCGCGCGCACGTCACAACGGCGCATCTCCAACAAAGCCATTAACTGCATTTATCGCGCCCAGTCTGTGTATACACGCCTAATGCTTTTCACATTCGCGCGCACAAAACACATACGAGCCGAGTACAGCCACCGGGCGTTTTCGATTTGTATCCACCAGTCACTTTTGACAGAAAATCGATCGGCGCGAAAGCGGAGAGGTAAGCAAAGAAAACTACACTTGATTAAGTCGATTTCTTTCTTTTTCACCTTTGGACGAGCCGTGTCACGTGATCGTACGGATAAAATCGATAATAGGCCAAATTTGATTGGAGACGCATTGGACTCTGCAAAAAGCTTTCATATCAAGATCTTCTAATAGGCAGTGCAGTGAGTAACCGCTATATTTCTTTTGTTCAGCGCTGACTTCGTCTTTCGGGAAAAAACAATAAAATCGATGGACTATATTAAATACTTGCAGGTATGGCTATATTAAATACTTGCAGGTATGGCTTGATGATGACAACGGCTGGTTTTCTGAAGATTCATTTTGTACATTGAGACGAGTTGCAGGTTTTCACCGTTAGTATAAACCAGTGTTTTTCAACCGTTGTTCCCCGGAACCTTAGATTTCCTTAAGAGGTCACTAAGGGTTTCTCAAGAAGTCGCTTGGGGTTCTGCGAGAACCAGTGATAAAGAAGCTGATGCATTTTTTTGGTAATTTTTGTTTAATTTTATCTTCGTATCTGCCCATATTTCTGAGATGAGGTACACTATTTACATTATTCAGAATATTGTCCTCATCTTTGTTGCCATATTTATCACAACGTTTCGGCCGTTGAACGCTCCGGCCTTCTTCGGGTGGTTGGAATGTCGAACTGAACCCTTTATTTCGCTCGCTGGGGTAGACTGTTCTAGTTTTATGGCAACAAAGATGAGGACAATAGTCCGAATAATGTAAAAAGTGTTTATTTTCTTAATTTTACTATACACGTAAGGCAAATTGTTGGAAAAGCCTTGGTTATTATAATAAAATATAAATAGATAGATATTAAAATTGGTATATATTAATTTTCATTCAGGGATTCCATGAGAAATGAAAAAAATTTCAAGGGTTCCACAGGGGTAAAACCCTTGTGCAATTCTTGAAATAGATTTAAAACGCTGGTTTAAACAGTTGATGAAGCTACATTACAAACAGAGCTCTGAGGGTTTGGAATTCATCTTCTTCTATGTATCGTGCCCCTCCAGGGCTTAGGCGATCGTGGCTCTCCACTACTTCCCGTCCTTTGTAGCTCTTAATAAATGTTGACTTTTTGTTATCTCTCCTAAACCTTGCTCGGCCATCAATTTACTCAAGCTCAAGCTTGTTTTCTTCTAGTCTATTTTGCTTTCATTCCCTCCTGTGAGTATCAGAATTTCCAATCCATCTTTCCTCATTATGTCTCCTAAAATGTCCAACCGTCCCTTCCTGATTCTAAGCATAAGTCTCCTTTTTGTTTTAATTTTCTCTAAAAGCTCGTTGTTATTCACGCCTTCGGTCCATGGTATCCTCAGCATCCTGCTGTAGAACCATATTTCCTGCTGACTGAAGTTTCCTCTTCATCTATGATGCGATTGTGCAGCATTCATTGCCATATAGGGGAGGGCAAATATCGCGTAACAGTTCAGTACTCTTTGCTTTGTAAAGAAGATTTTTCTATCTCTTAACACTCTGCTTAGCTTCAGGTATGCATCTTTGGCCATCCGAATGCGTCTTTGGATTTCATTGCCACGCTTTCCGTCCTCTGTTAAAACACTTCAAAGAAATGTCAAGTTCTGTACTTGTTTGATTTTGATTCGTATTTCCAATTCGTAGTTCGCGTAGTTATCGTAAACTGTTTGCAAGCCTTAAGATAAAACCAGAATGTAGACCCGTGATTCTCAACCATTTTTCCACAATGTGCCCTTTTCACCATAATTCAGAATGACATTCCCCCTTTCCAAGACTGTCCGACTCAAAAGGTGCATTACACATAATATGCATATATTATTAAAAATCTTAATTCTTTTCCATATCTACATTTAAATGGATTATTTTTATATAGAATTTTTACAGATTTAATAGCAATAGAAAATGTTGATGGATTTTTAAACTTAAATATATGTATATTAACTTTTTTTAATTTATAACTAACTGTAAAAATAAATATCATTGAAACATACTTCAATAAACAAAAAATCAACAGGATCCGAGGGTGTTGGAATACAAAAAATAGAAGTTCAATAGAATGCCAGGATATTGGAATACAATGAGCAAAATGGTCAACAGAATGCCAGGATATTGGAATACAATAAACAATAAGTTCAAGAAAATGCCTGGGTATTTGGATTCAATAAACAAAAAGTTCAACAAAATTAAAGGGTATTGTAATTCAATAAAGAAAAAGTTCAACAGAATGCCAAGGTATAGGAATACAACAAACAAAAAGTTCAAGAGAATGCCTGTGTATTTGGATTCAATAAACCAAAAGATCAACAGAATGCCAGGATATTGGAATAGAAGAAAAAAAAAAGTTCACTAGAATGCCAGGATATTGGGATTCAATAAGCAAAATGTTCAACAGAATGCCAGACTATTGGAATACAATAAAAAAGAAAGATCAACAGAATACCAGGGAATTGGAATTCAATAAACAAAAAGATCAACAGAATGCCAGGATATTGGAATAAAATAAACAAAAAGTTCAAAAGAATGCCAAGGTATTGGAATACAATAAACAAAAAGTTCATGAGAATGCCATTGTATTGGAATTCAATAAACAAAAAGATCAACAGAATACCAGGCTATTGCAATACAATAAACAAAAAGATCAACAGAATGCTAGAATACTGGAATACAATAAAGAAGTCCACGAGAGTGCCCGGGTATTGGAATTCAATAAACAAAAAGTTCAATGGAATGCCAGGATATTGGAATACAACAAACAAAAAGTTCAACAGAATTCCAGGTTATTGGAATACAATAAACAAAAAGTTCAATAGAATGCCAGGGTATTGGAATACAATAAATAAAAAGTTCAATGGAATGCCAGATTATTGGAATACAATAAACAAAAAAATCAATAGAATGCCAGGGCATTGGAATACAATAAACAAAAGGTTCGATAGAATGCCAGGGTACTGGAATACAATAAACAAAAAAATCAATAGAATGCCAGGGTATTGGAATACAATAAACAAAAGTTCAACAGAATGCCAGGGTATTGGAATGCAATAAACAAAAAGTTCGATAGAATGCCAGGGTATTGGAATACAATAAACAAAAGTTCAACAGAATGCCAGGGTATTGGAATGCAATAAACAAAAAGTTCAATAGAATGTCAGGATATTGGAATACAATAAACAAAAAGTTCAAATGAATGTCAGGGTATTGGAATACAATAAACAAACTTCTGTAATTAAAAAGTAAGAAAATGTAAAAGATATTTCACTACCCACTGAAACCCTAAAATTCCCCACCTGGGGCTGCGTTCATCCCTGGTTACGAACTCTGGTCTAGGAAATTGGTATCCACATGCCCTCATTAAAAAGAACAGCGATTGCTAACCGGTTTGAAATAGTGCTGTACTATTTTGCGACTTGTGGAAGTTAATAATTCTGTCTCAAGTCAACGCTAAGCTCCTTTGTCTTCCCTATCAGGTTGTTAACATAAGAATAACAATGGTGACACTCTATGCACCACGTGATGTTCTTTGCTGGAATTATCACAAATATTCTACTGAATGAAAAGTCTAGAAGGCTTCACCGATAAAATAATTATGTAAATTATTTACACGAATCAATCAATTTAAAACGATATTTTCTACTCTCCGAATAATTTTGTCTTTTCCCATTTTGCATAAATCGTCTGTCAAATTTGTTGCATTTAACCTATTGTTCTGAAAATTGTGTTTTATATTCCTTTTTGTGCTTAATAACATATTAAAAACTCTGGCATCAGACGGACATTAGTTTCTGAGAAGTGAATAAAAATATTCAAAATTGATGGGCGTACGAATAATCCCGTCGTTGTTATATATATATATATATATATATATATATATATATATATATATATATATATATATATATATATATATATATATAGCCTCTGGAGAAACGCACGACATCCAGAAGAGTAGCCACTTGAGAGCTAAAAAAAAATGCAAGATTAGAACGGCTCTTAATGTTACAATCAAAATGGTGCAACCTCTGAGTCAGAAACGTAAGCGACTAAGATGGTTCATTGATAGCTTTGGACCAATGTAGCAATAAGAAATAAGTCGTGTTAGTTCGCAACAACGCCCCAAATTATTATTATTATTATTATTATTAATAATAATAATAATAATAATAATAATAATAATAAGAAGAAGAAGAAGAAGAAGAAGAAGAAGAAGAAGAAGAAGAAGAAGAAGAAGAAGAAGAAGAAGAAGAAGAAAAGAAACGGTTATTGGAACAGAAGGGATGTCGTAGAGGTTCATATGGTTGCAAAAATCAACTAATGATAAACAAAATTATCCTGGAAAATTGTAGGAAAAGCGGTAGAAGTCTCAGCACAGCATGGAGAGATTACCGTAAAGCCTTTGATATAGGTACCTCCACGAATACGCTGAAAAAAAAACAGCATGATGAAAAAAACTTCAAACTTAATAAAAACAAAGTTTTATCGTCAAAATCTTTGCGTTATTAAGAGTATTTTTATTATTTTATTAAATGCTTTAATCCTTTTTATCACGTTCGAAATTTCGATTAAAATTTTTTTTCGTTAACGGTCGATGTAATATTTACGATTAGTGTTTTAGCGTATTTTTTCGGTGAAAAACACATTGAATTGGGAATTCTTGCAAAAATCAAATAATTGTCGGATTTTAATGAAACTTTCAGGAATTATTCACGAATGAATTAAATTATTTTGGAAATTATTTTGGAAAATCTTTGTAAATATATTTTTTACATGTTACCCCATCATTTGATTTCATAAAATTTCGAGAAATTAAATTTTAACCCTAAAATTTGTTTTATTGGTTAAAAGCAGTACTCCTTGGGGAATGTAAATCTCGTTTTTTTTTTAAACTGCTACTCATTTCCCGAAAATCTGCTCCGAATCGTAAAATAATAAATGCAATAAAACTATGACATTATTTAATTAGAAAAGCTTTTAATTGCTTTTATAAATAAGATTTATTAAAAATACTATTGTCTTAAGAAAAAATGATTTTTACGTGAATAATGAATTTTTAGAAGAATTGCTTTCATTTTTGATATTTTAATTATAATAATTTATCCGCATTACTTTCATTGCGTTAGGTTATACTGTATTAAGTGAATAATATAAGAACTAATCAAACATTGAAAAGCTTAATATAAATCATTTTGCACCAAGAGATTCAAAATATTTTCAAATTTATTTTCATGTATATAAAATATTATGTAAGCTGCCCCTTTTTGAGACGACATTGTCAGAAACTAAGAACGATTACTGTAGTAAGGTTAAAGTCTATATTTCTAAAATTATATTACGGAGAATATTTTCCATCATTCTTTCTTCATTTTGTCACTTCTGTTTTGTTTGTCCTTGATCTCCCTTTCTCATAAACTAAACAATAACAGCTATGGATACAAAGTAAACGAGAAAGTATTTAATCACCTAATTTACATATGGATAATCTCAAACTCTTTACCAAAGACGACAATGAGTTGAAAGGTCACCTGAATACTGTAAAATGTTTCATTGATGATACAGGTATGCATGCCTATCCAGACGCCTTTTGTTACACCTATCTGACCACAGCTGTATTAGAATCCATTGAAACGCACACACACGAACTTACCAGACTCCATCCGAAACATACTAGTAGAAAATACAAAACATAATAACCTTATCCACATATAAAAAATAGAGTAAAAATAATGGAAGTCTTAATAATAAAAAAGAAAAAGCCAACGCTTAATAAAATTAACTACGAATACGACCACAATGTGATGTATTAGGAAACTAAAACATCCTTATAACTCTAGAGATATACACAAAACCCATGCTGCTAATTAAAAATCCAAAATAAAATCATCCTTCATAATGGTTAGAAGTATAGCCGAAAGCGCTCGAAATTATAGAACATTTGAACAGTTTTTACACACTGTGTTCAGAAAAGAAAAACACTTGTTCGAACACAAGAAAAATTAAATAAAAAGCTTAATCACAGTACCTTGTCAGTCGTCTTTAATGAAACATATATATATATAAATATATATATATATATATATATATATATATATATATATATATATATATATATATATATATATATATATATATGTATGTATAAAAGAAGAGCGGAATTCTGGTATTTCTACTTTTGTGATGTTTGATTTTCATTGTTCAATCATGTATCCCGTGCATTCGCCTTTTTAAACCAATGTTAGTATTTGTGGCGTTTTGAATTCAAGGAGAGACAATGTGCCCATCCAAAGTTTCTAGAAATTAACGAATGAGTGGCTAGATAGTCATACATGGTAATTTTATATATATATATATATATATATATATATATATATATATATATATATATATATATATATATATATATATATATTAATTTATATATAATATAATATATATATATAATATATAAAATATATATATAACATATATATATATATAATATATATATTAATTATATATATAATATATATATATATATAATATATATATAGTCTATATATAATAATTACTTATATATATATATAAAATATATTATATATATATAATATATATATATATAAAATATATAATATATATATATATTTTTGAATTGGACATAGTCCGACAATTTATTTAAAGACATTTATAATGTCCAATTCAAAAATATATATATATATATATATATGTATGCATATATTTGTAACGTATGGTGGTCGTTAATAATTCAGTATAACTGTTAAAATTAAACAGTATTTAATTACAACCGTAAATAAATACCTCACAAGAAAAAAGAAGTAAAAGTCAACCAAAAATAATTAACCATTTCAGTGAATACCTTGTTAGTAGCGTGTGGCTTAAATCCTAAATCAAAACCCAGATCATCGACGCAAAATTATTTCACCAGTCACTCAATAATCAGTAGCCTGACATCGCTATTTATACACCTGGCGGAAAACATCTTCCCATATATATATATATATATGTGTGTGTGTGTGTGTGTTTAAAATTATATAAACCACTAAGAATTGGCTTTGGATGAATTAGAAATTTGAGGCATCGGCATTTATGGGAAAAGTCTCAAACTTCGAGGAAACTTGTTCTCAAATCAGTGTTGGGATTTTTCATTTATGGTGGAATATACTATTTACCTGAAAGTCGGAAAATTCAAAAATAGCGAGAAAAATATACCTCGATGACTCAATAATTATGCTCTGAATGTACATGAATTAACTTTTTTTCCCAACAAAAAAAAAGTAGTTGTGAAACCTTTTCTTCCAACCAAAATTTTCAGTATCTTTAAATAGTATCTTAAAACCTGATCTATCATTCGAAGAAATACTTCGAATACTGGAACGTTCACTGTAATAAATCCAATACAGTGACTAATTATTTTCAGAACGAAGAAGAATCTATGAAACGAAAGGAAGAATAAAAAAAAAAAGATTTTCTAGGAATGGATTCTTTCATGTCTTTCCTGCCAGAGAAATCCCGATACACATGAGAGAATTTACCAATGTCTTTGTTATCAATTCTGTCCGGAATCATTTCTCTTGTGGAATCCATTGGAATAAACCGATTGAATTCTCTGACGATGCAGCCGAACTCGACTTCTGTCTATTCCTGTCCGCTTTGTTCATTGGTCAATAAAGTGTCGCTTAGCAACCGCCTTGTTGATTTCTTCGCTTTTTATTGAGCTCCTAGATTTTCAACCAGTACCAGTTATAATTGTCAACACTGGCTGCAGGCGAGACTGTTATTTTCCGAACTGCTTGTACTATTATTTTTCTATGTCAATGGTAATGCTAGGATGTGCAGCTAGTGTAACGGGTGCCGGCATAGAAAGTGGAATCGGCGAGCCGAGTTCAAATCCCAGGAGAGTCTGTTGCGTTCACTTTCGCACAAATGCCCTTGACAAAGGCATTGCATCCTCTCTTCTCAACTCCTACAAGTTATTAATTAAACAGGAAGGTAAACTGGACTCTCTAACCTTGGTTGGCAACCAGTCTAAGAAAAGTAAAACTCTGAATTCCAAACCATGGATAAGGCAACGGGGAAACCAATCCACTAACTTTCCGAAAAGTCATTCTAATTCACAGATAATAAAGAAAAAGAAATCCGTGGAGAGCCATGACCGCCTACGTCGTGAAAGGGCGTGGAATGAAAAAAGAAATCTGTTAAGAGCTATGATCGCCTACGTTCTGAAGGGATATGGAATTAAAAAAGAAAATAAACTGTGGAGGGCCATAACCGCTTACGTTCTGAAGGGACATGGAATTAAAAAGAAAAGTTAATCGTGGAGAGCCATGATCGCCCACTTTCTGAATTGACATGACAGTAAACATAAACTTGTGGAGAGATATGATCGTCTCCGTTCTTGAAGGGACATGGCATTAAAAGCAAAAAAGGAAACTGTGGAGAGCCATGATTGCCTACGTCCTGAAGAGACTTATCATATAAAACAACGAAAATGGTAATAGTGAGATTAACTGTTTCCATGCAGGAAACACTGGCCATACATTATTTGGCGTGACTGTTGGTTGAAATTCATAAAATATTTTAAAACAGTGATTCAGAAGAATAGACTTCTGAAGTCCACTAACTGTTAACGCTCTTTCTATTTGTGATAAGAGTTTACGTCCTAACCTTTTGTTTAAGTTAGTGTGGAAAAATCAACATTTTGGTCATGTCATTATTTTTCATTCTACTAACATGTGCTATCGGCTTTCTCAACTGAAACACAGACCGTAATTCAGCTGAAAAGAAAGATTATTTTTTCCTTCATTTTTCATATTGCAAATCTCTTCGGGAACACAGCTCTCTACAACTTCCTATCTTTTGTTGCTCATCACTTTTTACCGCCCCTATTTGTCCCTGTTCCGTTATCAATACAAGCTAGTTAAGTATGTCACTGGCTGTTTCAGCTTGTTTCACTGACCTTCAATATGATCTGGGAGTGTTAAATTCTCTAAACCGTCTTTCCTCATTATGTGTCAATGAAATCTTAACTGCCTCTTTCTGACTGCAAATTTTAGGTTTCCTCGTAGTTCGTAATTCCTGAATTTGTGCAATTGATAAGCAGAGGAACTTTATGCGAAACAAGAAACGATATTGAAGAAAATTTAAATAAATATGAAGTCAAGGTATTCACGGTTGTGTGTTTGTGCTACGACCTAATTTTATATTTTCAAGTTTTGAAAAAATTAAACTGATCGCAAGAGTGGTTTAGACAATTTTAGTAATGAAAATAGGGGTAGATAGGTTCGCCTATGGTCAGGTTCATACTCCTCCCCGGTCTATTGAACAGGTGTAGAGGTTTATCCCTTGTTTCCTGTTTAGGATTGGGTTTCTATGTACGTGATTTCGCGGGTTTTAGATGTGAAGATCTGAAATGGAGGGACTAACGAATGTAGCTCGTCAGAACATTTGCTACGGAAATAGTAATAGAGTAGCGACGTTTCGTCTGCAGAAAATGGATTGTAGGGGGGGAATAATTCATCACCCACAAGGACGCGTAGACGCTTTTGAACTCTTTCAAGACTGGAAAGTGAGGATCAGGTAACTCCAGCTCTGGAAAGTGAGGATTGGTTAGCTCCAGCAATAACCTTATCTAATTTTTCGTCTTATTTGACTTTTTAAACGATAGACCATGGCACGGGAATCTCTGTAACCTCACGAGGAACCGATCATTTTTCCAGCTTCTTGAGAGATTGGATCGTATATAAGAGAAGAACCTTTAAGAGGTTAAGATTGTAGTGATCGGTAATGCATCATCTCGGGAGCATTGCTTCATTGACGTTCTTATAGCCAGTATTTATATTTACTAAAGTTATCCTCCAGAGTCTGTCTATATTTCTGAGATGAGGTATTATGTACAGTATTTACATTATTCGGACTATTGTCCTCATCTTTGTCGCCATATTTGTCACAACGTTTCGGCCGTTGTACGCTCCGGCCTTCTTCCAACCACCTGAAGAAGGCCGGAGCGTACAACGGCCGAAACGTTGTGACAAATATGGCGACAAAGATGAGGACAATAGTCCGAATAATGTAAATACTGTAAAGTTATCCTTTTTCTCTAAGGCACCTGGTGAGAAACAAACTCATTAATGTTGATCTGCTGTATAACTCGTTAAAGATTTTTCCTGCTACGATAAGCTGCTTCAGGCACCCAGTTCATGGCAGCTGTAAATGGACTTTGAGATTAGCTTGCTAACGATTGATCTAGGATGAGGCGTATGAATTCTCAAAATAGAAATGTACTAAGCTTAGCTTTCTACGTCACAAATATAAAATTTGAAATCACTATAAGTGTATTACAAATATATTGTAATAGTATTTAAAGTGCACAAGTTTATTATAAATGTATTACAAGTGTTTAAATTTAAGCGTATTACAAATTTAAGTGTATTACAAGTGTTTGAATTTAAGCGTTCAACTAGGCTGGCATCTCGCTCCTCACCCTTTTACTGTCGAAACTGTTAAATGTAGCCGTCTCTTCTATTCCAACAGCTTCATGTCTCTCACCTCTCGCCTGTGGACCCCCCTTTTCTTGTTTCCCTAATAGCTATAATCTCCAACTATTCAAATGTAATGTCAATCGACGTCTCCAGAAGCCTTGATCTATACCCTATCCCTCTCTTCATCCTTTCCTCTCTCACTCCTATTTGCTCTCGCTCCAACTCTCTGTAACCCCTTGCGTGCTAGTCGCTTCCCGCCTTGCTTGGGGTGAAACGCTTAAACAAAGTGTATTAGAAGTGTGCTAGAAGTGTACTGGTGTATTTTAAGTATATTGTAAGTATGAAGTGTATTGTAAGTGTATTACAAGTGTATCAGCGTGTTATAAGTGAATTAGTGTATTAGTATATTATAAGTGTATTGCAAATTTAAAAATGTATTATAAGTATATTATAACTGTATTATAAGTGTACTGGAGGTATACAAATATATTATAGGTGTATAAGTGTATTAGAAATGTGCAAGTGCGTTATAAGTGTATTACAAGTGTAATAACCTGTGAGATTAAAGCTTCACGTCATGACGCCAATGAATGCGTTTATTTCGTCTTGTGTGTATCTGTATTCATTATTATCCTCATCATTTGTATGCCGTATATGCTCATGGCTCTCCACAACGTCCTGTTTATAATTCGAAGCAATATTTGACTCTTTAGCATCCCTCTTTGTCTCTTTGATGTCCATCCACACACTCATTTTTCTCGGTCTTTCTCGTCCTTCCTTCAAACGTCCTCTGAGTATTAAGTTTTCCAAACCGTCCTTCTTCATAATGTCTCCCCAAAATGTCAACATTCTATTTCTGATTTCAAGTATGAGTGCTTTTCTAGTTGCCATTTTCTTTAGAATCTCCTCATTGTCCCCAAAGCAATCAACTCATAAGCTCGCCGTGCCAGAGATACGGTGAAGTCCCCGGCAGCAGGCAGATTGAATACAGTTGCTGGGTACTGTTTGCATCGGACTGTTTGGTCAGCACTGCTCTCTTCGGCAGACGGATGAGTTGTCCAGCAGAACCAGCGATAACTAGTAGAGTTAGGACGCTACTGCGGGGCATTTGTCTAATGTCTCTTTACACAAATTCTCAAAAGGGATGAAGTCTCAAACTTTGAATGGCGACCTTCATAGAGATGATGTCTCGATAAAAAAAAATACTTGGGGTACGTGGACGACTGTGAATGTCTGAATTGGACGTCAGGAAGAGCATCCCACCTTGTAAAACCTTCTTTCGAATTACTGTGATAAATCCTCCGTCAGGAAGGATACACTTTGCTTTGTACGAGATTAATCCTGGTTCTAGTTCAACAACAAAAAACACGGGAATGACGATGACATTTTGTGTGTTATTGGTTTCGTGTTTTACGAAATAAAATAAAATAAAAGCACTATTAACTGTACTGATTATTTTTAAAGTCATTGTGTTGTAATATTTTCGGTCCATCAATATAATCAGAAAAAGCAGGATTGCTTTGATCTCTTCGTTGGCGTTTATATCGACCTATTTATTGGCACAAAACCAGCATTGTAGCATTGCATTTTATTGTATTCTAGCAATTAGCGAGGACGTCAACAGAAACGATATATTCACAAAACATCGTCTAGCGCCACCGTTATTTCATTAGCCAGTAAATGTCTTGTCTACGAAGGAAGTCGTAGATTTGCAAATTGTATCGCCGGAAGACGACTTAACGATTTAGAGAAATTTCCCTTACGCTGCGATACTGTGACGATGTTTATTTCCTATAAAAAAATTGTTTATTTAATCGACTTGACGAACTAAAATCTAACTACACGATGCGACGTTCAATATAATTGCTGGCTTGACGTTCCTCCCTCGGTCCTAATTAGTATGCATGGCTAGTCATGTGACCCTTAAAAGCTAAACTGTACAAAGCACAATTCTGGGATAGATGCCGTCAAGAGAAGATGGTCCCTTGCCACGAGGAAAATACACATCCTTCTACAAAAGAACGTGCTGGATTAGAGAGTAAGGAGAAATGCTTGTAATATTCGCTAGCTTTTCTTTATCAGGGTCGGAGAGAAGGTATACGCAACAAATTTCAACACCTTGTTACTATCTACTCCTTGTATAAAATAAAACCTTCATTTACGTCCATCCTACTTCTACCTGACCATCTTAATTTTTGTTTTTAATGTTTGGCTAAATATCTTTACGCACGGCAGGTACTATTAAGGTTTCCCCCCATATATATATATATATATATATATATATATATATATATATATATATATATATATATATATATAGGAGAAGTTCCGAGTGACGCAAATTCAGTGGGGTTTCGATCCTAGCTAGAGGCAACCGGACGTCTAGCCACACTGATGAGCTGTGAAACAGCGAAACAGTCTGTCTGTGGATGACAAATATATATATATATATATATATATATATATATATATATATATATATATATATGGGGTCCAAGTGGTTAGAACGTTCACTTTCTGACCATGAGCCATGGGTTCAAATCTCACCATGGTTGATTTGTCAGGAAGGAAACTTCGTGATGTTATCGGTCTGGAGGGGGACGATCCCAGCGTACGACACCTTTGGAAAGTGCCTGAAAACCATACCACGAGTTGACCCAAGCCTTGCGAATGAAATTGGGTAGACCGTCAATAGCTATGCTAGCACGAAATTACAAGTGGGCGCTGTGAGTGTTGAACAAACACAATTGTGCCTGAATTAGGGATTAGCAAGCAGACCTAGTAGATGGGTATCTCGGATATGAGTTGGCCAGACGATCTGTTTATAAGTGACTTGTCCCTTTAGAGTGCGCCTGTCAAGTTCCCAACCCTAACAAACGTGTATGTCACTCCATTGTGTTTAGATGTTGAATGTAGAATAAATGGTTTTAAAAGTTTCAAATTAATTAACGATCCTTCGCTAGGGGTAAACGCTGTTACATAAGCTAGAATGACATATTCGGGGCTTAATATGTTATTAAACGAATTCTAACTACTTATTGAAATATAACTAATCTGGGCAAATATACATAGATAAAATTAGTAAAAAAAAAAAAAATTTTAAACAAATAAATATATATAAATATATATATATTTTTACCATATAGTTTTCCACACACTACATGAAAAAAATAAATAACTACCTCCATATATAATCATACATTCACACATATATACATACAGACCTACACACACACACACACACACACACACACACACACACATATATATATATATATATACACACATATACAAGGCTGCACGTACCTACATATATATATACGCATACAGATACGCATATACACACATACGCACATACACATACATATAAGCACGTATAAATATATCGACCCATACAGCAACGTAAAAAAGTAAATAAAGCAAGTAAAAATATATATATACACAAAGATGCACATATATACAAATACATACATACATACACATACATATTTACATATACATACATACGCGCGTATACATATATGTATATAAACTAAACACATAAACATACATTTACAAGTACACTCATATACATGAAAAATCAAACAAACGTAAATTAAAACTATATAAACATATATACGTATATACACACCCACATATACATACATACACATACATACGCATATATATACAGAAACATATATATGTAATATGAGCTCGTCTTTTAAAAATGGTTACTGGGACATTAGGTTAATATGTCCCAAAAATTCATATACTGATACACACATGGCCCAGTGGATAAAATTTGAAGTAAACCAGTGACTTGACCCAAAAAGTTATCAGTTCAATACCTAGCCACAGCAGCGACGGAAAAAAAACTTGGAGAGTTGAGTAACTAAAGGGAAATAACTGATACTGAGATATCCGTAAGAGGCATGGTACGTGGAATTAGAACACTCTACCGCGGTGGACGAAATAAAGGGTTTGGGTCGTAATTCAAATCACCTGAAGATGGCCGGAGCGTACAACGATCGAAACGTTGTGAATATGACAACAAAGATGAGGACAACAATCCGATCAATATAAATAGTGTAAATAGTAATAATATTATCTCATAAATATAACAGATAATATAAACAACTTCGCGGAGCACTAAAGACGCAAGCATTAAAATCTCTTCATCTCGTTCGTCGTAAATATCTCAATGACTACGTGACATTATAACCAAAGTGTGAATTATCTCCCTTTAATAACGCCTTCGACACAATAGCTTTGCCTATTGTGGACACACACTTTTATAGACTATTAACAGAGGACAGAAAATACAACACGGAAATACGAAGGCGCACTGGGATAGAGAAAGATGCCTTCCAAACGCTGAGCAAAGTATTGAGAAACAGAAAAATTATCGTTAGAAACAAAGAAAAGATTACTAAACTGTTAAGTAGTATCCGATATGGCAATGAATGCTGGACAATCTCCACACAGATGAGGAGGAAACGTCAAGCAACAGACATAAAGAAAAGAATGCTGAACTGCTATGTAATAGCAAACCATAATATGGCAGTGAATGCTAGTCAATCTCCTCGCATGTCAAGAGGAGACTTGAGACAACAGAAACAAAGAAAAGAGTCCTGAACTGCTAAGTAATATTAATTCCCTATATGGCAGTGAATGCTGGTCAATCTCCACACAGATGAGGAGGAAACGTCAGGCAACAGACACAAAGAAAAGAATGCTGAGCTGCTATGTAATATCAATCCTCTATATGGCAGTGAATGCTGGACAATTTCCTCACATGTGAAGAGGAGACTTGAGACAGCAGAAACAAAGAGAGTGCCGAGCTGCTATGTAAGATTAATCCCCTCGAGGATACTTGAAGCAACAAAAATGTGGTTGTTAGATATGGCATTAAGACCAGTTGTCGAGATAGTTAAATAAGGGTAGCAAATACTTTGCTTGCATGAATATGTCTCCGGTTTTGCAGTGATAAGTTCTCATAAAGGAAGAAATTTACACGAAGTTACAGTTTGAGAACAGTGAGTAAACAGCTAACACGCGGTGAAATGTTACATACCGGTGATGCTATTGTTTTGAGTCTGTGTTTTATTGTGTCGGTTCCAGTGATAATTAAGGTCTAACAGGAAGTTGAAAAAACGGTGACTAACCTAAAAAGTAACCAAACTAAAAATGGAGACGAACAAAAGGAAAATAAAGTAAGAGATATTCTGCACTATGGTAACAGAACGTAAACAATTCAGAGTGTATATTATTTTAAAAAAATATGACATGAAAATCCAATGTAATAGTTCTGTGAAATAATCACTCAAATTTTTTAATATATATCTTTCGGTGGGCGCTCGACTGTAAATCGTTTTAAAAAAATTCGCCATTTTTATCAAATTTATTTTCCAGATTAAAAATTTGTTTTTATTGTTGTTTTCAGTTTTGAGGTATAGGTGTCTTAAATAAAAATTAAATTAAAAAATGTTTTCTTTCTTACATTGTAGAAGTGGTTTCAGCTCAAAAATCGAAAATCGGCACTTAAAGACATAGGGGTAGATAGGTTTGCCTACCGTCCGGTTCACACTCCTTCCCAGACTTTTGAACAAGAGTAAAGATTTAATGCTTGTTTCTGTTTAGGATTAGGTTTCCAGTTCCTTCTAAAAATTACTTCACGTCTATACTTCTAATGTCTCCGACTAAACTCTGAAATTTTATTTCTTCTTCTTTTATGTGTCGTGTCTCTTCAGGGCGTAGGCTATCATGCACCCCCACATCCTTCTGTCCCTTGTAGCTCTTAATAAGTTTTATCTTTTTGTTATGTTTCCCAGACCCTGTTCTACCATCAACTTACTCAAGCCCATTAAGTATTACTTTCCCCTGTCCCTCTTTCTATCCGTCCTGTGAGGATCAGATTTTTCAAGCCCCCCCCCCCCTCCACTTCCTTATTACGTGTTCGAGAAATTTCAATTGCCTCTTCCTGGTGCTAAGTATAAGTTTCCTCTTTCCATTCTCTCCAAAACCCCGTCGTTGCTCACATGTTTGGCCCATGGTATCCTCAGCATACTTCTGTTGTTTCAAGTCATTTCTTTCATTTCTGTTGCTTTCGGTCTCTTCTTGACCTTTGAGAGGATTGTCCAACATTCACTGCCATACACGAGGACATATATCACGTAACAGTTCAGTACTCTTTTCTTTGTTTACAACGAAATATTCCTGTTTCGTAATACTCTGGTAAAAGGGTGAGCCCGAAATGCGATTTACAGGTCGGGGACACTAAAATCAAGCAGGTGTGGAATTTTAAATATCTGGGAAGTGTTCTGACAGAGGACGGAAAGCGTGACACTTAGATCCGTAGACGCACTGGAATGGGCAATGACGCATTCCAAAAGCTAGGCAGAGTATTACGAGACAGGAGGATTTCGTTGGTAAAAAAGAAAGAGTACTGAACTGCTACGTGATATCTGTCCTCCTTTACGGCAACGAACGTTGGACGGTCTTCTCAAAGATGAAGAAGATACTCGAAGCAACGGAAGCAACAGAAGGATGCTAAGGATATCATGGACAGCGTGCGAGAAAAGATGAGGTCTCGGCGAAGATGCAAACAAGGCGGAAGCTTATACTTAGCATCAGGAAGAGGCAGCTGAAATTTCTGGGACACGTAATGAGAAAGGAGGGATGGGAGAATCTGACACTCACAGGGCAAATAGAGGGACATGGGAAAGTAACGCGTGACATACCTAGCTGGCTTAAACAAGTGGATGACAGAACAGGGTCTGGGAGAAGTAGCAAAGGGACACAACCTTTTAAGAGCTACAAGGGATTAGTGGAGAGCCATGATCGCCTACGTCCTGAAAAGACACGGCACATAAAAGAAGAAGATGCGCGTCAGTTTGTCTCTAATGAAATATAAAGACGTTTCGCGGGGCGTTAATGAGCAATACTTTGGAACAACATGCTCATTCGACCCAACGCCCAGATGCACCCTGTTGTCTCCATCTACTGATGAATAGAATATTTCTGAATGTACAATGGCACTTAATTAATTAGACGTCCTGGAATCAATTATAATGAATCCGACTGCGAAACCCTACTGGAAATGAGAAACTAGCCTGTAACATTCGTATTAATAGATCATCATTAATAAGTGTTGTTGTTTTGTTTTGTTTTTTTGTTTTTTTTTTATTATTATTATTATTATTATAATAATAATAATAATAATAATAATAATAATAATAATAATAATAATAATAATAATAATAAAAAAAAATAAAAAATTTAAAAATTAAAAAAAAAAAAAAATAAAAAAAAACCCAGAATCGTAATTCAAGCGATCAAGATCTTTCTGCATTTCTTTGTATAAAGTTGCACGCGTTTAGACCTACCTCGTGGATGACGTAGTTGCGACTTTCTCGTCAGCACCAGAGTTCGGTATTCGACTCCACTAGTATTTAAAAAAACAACCAAAAAACAAAAAAATAATGTAAGAATAAATGAATAAAACTTAATTCTGGGAATATTGGCGCAATGCAATCTTTCATTTGGCTTGAGTATAGCGTAACGGTCAGCGTTGCTGGAAGTGAATTATGCGACCCGAGTTCAAATAACTACCTGTTCTGTTCCATTGTTCCATTTATTTATAGGAAATATTTTATCAAAAGGTGGGAATTCATTTAAACCCTCCCCAGCTATGAGTTAAAGAGTAGATAAAAGTGTGCTCTGCAGCCTTGGTTGGTAAACAGTGGAAGAGACCGATAACACTGGATAAATCCCCTTTGCTCAGCCAGCAGTGGGAATCGAATAAATAAATAAATAAAATAAAAATAATAAATATAATTTAATTCTTGGAATTTTGGCGCAATGCAATCTGTCATTTGGCTTGAGTATAGCGTAACGATTAGTGTCACAGGAAGTGAAATCTGCGACCGAAGTTCAAATAACTACCTGGTCTGTTTCATTCCTTTTATCGGAAATATTTTATCAAAAGGCTTTTCGAAAGCGTGAAGGTATTCTAGCGAATCCATCCCCCCTTTAATCGAGACTGGAAAATGTGACTTAGGCTGTTCTGATGCAGATATGGCAGCAATAATCCATTTTAGTCTGATCCGGCTGTTAGAAAGAGAGAGTGAGTGAGTGAGTGAGAGAGAGAGAGAGAGAGTGAGACAGAGAAAGAGTGAGAGCATGGCAGGTAGAGTCAGTTACTTAGAACGTTAAAAGGAACCTAACATATTTCCAGCGTCTTTACCGATCCATACGGAGGGGATTGAGTCCGAATAGACATTCAGGGGAAGGAGCTTCATTGAGTATTCAACCGTTCATCATGACTGGAAAAAACTCAGCGTCTGTTCTGAAAAGTTTGTTTTAAAATGGTCAAGCCAAATGAACGATTGAAAAGTGATTAATTGAAATGATCGATTGAAAGATAATCAACAATGATTGATTTAAAAGGGTAAGGATCGATTGAAATGTGGCTAAGGGAAATGATCGATTGAAAAGTAGTCAAATCAAATGAACGATTGAAAAGTGGTCAAGTGAAATGATCGATTGAAATATGGTTAAGTGAAATGATTGATTGAAAGGTAATCAACAATGATTGATTGAAATGTGGTCAAGGGTAAGGATAGATTGAAATGTGGCTAAGGGAAATGATCGATTGAAAAGTAGTCAAATCAAATGAACGATTGAAAAGTGGTCAAGTGAAATGATCGATTGAAATATGGTTAAGTGAAATGATTGATTGAAAGGTAATCAACAATGATTGATTGAAATGTGGTCAAGGGTAAGGATAGATTGAAATGTGGCTAAGGGAAATGATCGATTGAAAAGTAGTCAAATCAAATGAACGATTGAAAAGTGGTCAAGTGAAATGATCGATTGAAATATGGTTAAGTGAAATGATTGATTGAAAGGTAATCAACAATGATTGATTGAAATGTGATCAAGGGTAAGGATAGATTGAAATGTGGCTAAGGGAAATGATCGATTGAAAAGTAGTCAAATCAAATGAACGATTGAAAAGTGGTCAAGTGAAATGATCGATTGAAATATGGTTAAGTGAAATGATTGATTGAAAGGTAATCAACAATGATTGATTGAAATGTGGTCAAGGGTAAGGATAGATTGAAATGTGGCTAAGGGAAATGATCGATTGAAAAGTAGTCAAATCAAATGAACGATTGAAAAGTGGTCAAGTGAAATGATCGATTGAAATATGGTTAAGTGAAATGATTGATTGAAAGGTAATCAACAATGATTGATTGAAATGTGGTCAAGGGTAAGGATAGATTGAAATGTGGCTAAGGGAAATGATCGATTGAAAAGTAGTCAAATCAAATGAACGATTGAAAAGTGGTCAAGTGAAATGATCGATTGAAATATGGTTAAGTGAAATGATTGATTGAAATGTAATCAACAATGATTGATTGAAATGTGATCAAGGGTAAGGATAGATTGAAATGTGGCTAAGGGAAATGATCGATTGAAAAGTAGTCAAATCAAATGAACGATTGAAAAGTGGTCAAGTGAAATGATCGATTGAAATATGGTTAAGTGAAATGATTGATTGAAAGGTAATCAACAATGATTGATTGAAATGTGATCAAGGGTAAGGATAGATTGAAATGTGGCTAAGGGAAATGATCGATTGAAAAGTAGTCAAATCAAATGAACGATTGAAAAGTGGTCAAGTGAAATGATCGATTGAAATATGGTTAAGTGAAATGATTGATTGAAAGGTAATCAACAATGATTGATTGAAATGTGGTCAAGGGTAAGGATAGATTGAAATGTGGCTAAGGGAAATGATCGATTGAAAAGTAGTCAAATCAAATGAACGATTGAAAAGTGGTCAAGTGAAATGATCGATTGAAATATGGTTAAGTGAAATGATTGATTGAAAGGTAATCAACAATGATTGATTGAAATGTGATCAAGGGTAAGGATAGATTGAAATGTGGCTAAGGGAAATGATCGATTGAAAAGTAGTCAAATCAAATGAACGATTGAAAAGTGGTCAAGTGAAATGATCGATTGAAATATGGTTAAGTGAAATGATTGATTGAAAGGTAATCAACAATGATTGATTGAAATGTGGTCAAGGGTAAGGATAGATTGAAATGTGGCTAAGGGAAATGATCGATTGAAAAGTAGTCAAATCAAATGAACGATTGAAAAGTGGTCAAGTGAAATGATCGATTGAAATATGGTTAAGTGAAATGATTGATTGAAAGGTAATCAACAATGATTGATTGAAATGTGATCAAGGGTAAGGATAGATTGAAATGTGGCTAAGGGAAATGATCGATTGAAAAGTAGTCAAATCAAATGAACGATTGAAAAGTGGTCAAGTGAAATGATCGATTGAAATATGGTTAAGTGAAATGATTGATTGAAAGGTAATCAACAATGATTGATTGAAATGTGGTCAAGGGTAAGGATAGATTGAAATGTGGCTAAGGGAAATGATCGATTGAAAAGTAGTCAAATCAAATGAACGATTGAAAAGTGGTCAAGTGAAATGATCGATTGAAATATGGTTAAGTGAAATGATTGATTGAAAGGTAATCAACAATGATTGATTGAAATGTGGTCAAGGGTAAGGATAGATTGAAATGTGGCTAAGGGAAATGATCGATTGAAAAGTAGTCAAATCAAATGAACGATTGAAAAGTGGTCAAGTGAAATGATCAATTGAAATGTGATTAAGTGAAATGATCGATTGAAATGTGATTAAGTGAAATGATCGATTGAAATGTGATTAAGTGAAATGATCGATTGAAAAGTAGTCAAATCAAGTGATCAATTGAAAAGACTGTCCCTGAATATTTTCAAGATGAAACCTGTGTTGACCATTTCAAACCTGAATCAAAGATTCAAAACAAATATTGCAAACACTATGGTTCTCCACCCACGAAGAAGTTCAAGAAGGCAGCATCTGCTTGCAAGGTTGTGGCTTCTGTTTTGGGGTATTATAAAAGGCTAATCCTTGAATAGGGGAAAACTATTAATGGACATTGTCATGCATCAGAATTAGCATAACTGAAATAAGCGAGCAAGTCGAAACGCAGAGGGAAGCTGAGGGTAAGTGTGCTTTCACTCCAGAATAACGCACCCGTTAACACTGCCCAGGTTGCAGTAGCTGAATCAACCAACTGTGGCTTTAAATTGTTACCCCATCCCCCTTACTCACCAGACTTAGCTCCATCTGACTTCTTCCTGCTCCCTAAACTCAAATCCCACCGGCGTGGTCACAATTTCTGAAACAATGATGAGATAATATGTGCCGTAGAGGAGTTTTTGGATGACCTGGACGTCACCTTCTTCCGTAATGGGATTACAATGCTTAAGTTGGATTAAGTGCATTAGTTTCAAGTGGGACTAAACTGAAAAATTGTGAAAAACTGTCTTGTTTCTCCATCTCCTTCTTGGTGAGGCTTAGAACTTTTTGAACATCCCTCGTACATTTTGTTCAACTATATATTCAGCAGTATTTGCAATGACATGTTGCCACTTATCAGGAATCTCTACGGCACCTTTTTAGCGATATTCTGAACATTTTGACAGGAAAACTTTCGACGAACTCTTGAATCTGGTTTGCCATAGAGTTTTACCCTATCAAAGCGTCTGCGATTCTTAATAAATTATCTATGAGAATAACAGTAATTTTGCCGGGAGGTATCATTTAGATTATAATGTTGACGTCAGTTTTTTTTTTTTAGGGGAGGGGTTACAGTAAGATTCACCGTGTACAAGTCCAGGTGGCCAATCGAGGTTAAGGGTAGCTTATATGGATAGGAGGGGAAGAAAACGGTTAACTCTAGACTTGAACAGATTAAGATTGTAATGAGCGAGGAAACATCTTCAGTGAGCAGTGGTTCAATGTAAGCGACATGGCGGATCCTATACGTGAAGGTTAGTCCTGCCTGGCGGGACCAAGGAATGAAAGTCCGTCCGAGAACTTCCCATGGTAATAGTGATAGAGCAGTGAGAGAATTGCTACATCCCGCCCGTGAGAAGTGTGGGAAATAATTCCTCTCCAACAAGGACTCGGAGACGCTTTTGAATTCTATTAAGACTGGAAAGTGATGTCTGGGCAGCTCCCACCCAAATATGGCAACAGTACGCCGTTTTCGACCTGATCTGGTTCTTAGAACGGTAGACGATGGCATGAGGAGTCATGTACTTACGGTTGTTTATGTAGATTCGTCTGTGGATCCTCATGATAGCTTATTCTTTATTCTTATTGGTTATCTTGTGTTTGCCCATAAACGACTTTTCTCTGTCGTGACAAATAAGATAAACTTTTATAAATTCATGTGAACCACATGATTGCTGGATTGGAATTGTGCGAGATTTTCGAACTCCGCGCAACTAAATTTTGAATATTTTTTCACATAGCCCAAGTTAAAAAAAACAAAAAAAACAGACTTATTTTAAATATAGCACTAACACCAGCAACGTTTAGTATCGCTTGCTATTTAAATAGCCACTGCTTAAAAACACATCATGTTGAAACACCGATTCCCGTACGATCACCGAAGTTAAGCAACGTCGAATCTTGCCAGTACCCAGGTGGGTGACTGCTTGAGAATACCTGGTGATGTAAGCTTGGATGACTCGGAATTATTAATCGAAGAACCGAGTTCCAATTACAGTTGATTTCGTTATATGGATTTTATGAAAAAGTGTACTTCTGTATAATACGCCCCCGACTATTTTACTTTCAGTTTTCGTTCAAAATGTCCCGTGTGATGCACGAGGAAATACGACAAGTGATTATAGTTTCATGCGCTATCTATTTTAGTTGTTGCTACTGTTCAAAGTCTTTAAGTGATGTATTTTTTGTTTGTTTGTTATTTGGTAAAGTTCTTTGTTTGGGATTCTGTAGCGCCATACGAGATCCGACGAAGGACAGTCCTTTTCTAAGATCTATATGCTGCATTTGCTCGAAGCAGTTTTAATCCTTGATTTGAGAAAACGGTTGTATATAGTTGATATTTTAGACATATCTGAACTGGTTTGATGTCATGCGTGGCATCCGCATGAGAGTCTAGATCTGACGAGGCTATTTAATAATATAACCCGTGTTCTTGGGTTATTGCTTTTATTTTGTAGCAACTTGCGTTGTTGGAGAAAACTACACCTAATCACTTTCTATTCTGTTTAATTTCCTTATATCCTATACTAAATGTTTTTATAACTGATCCATACACCGTGGTATTGGAAAGGTTCAGTATTAATTCAATATTCTGGATTTTTATGATGGATTCAGTCCATGTGTCATCATTGACACATTCCAATTTCAGATCATTACTTTCTGTTTTGGAAAGAAAAATATCGTACAGGAAGGATTGTAGTGAGTCCCGATAAAAAAATAAAATTAACGTAAACTATTAAAATAAAATATATCAACAAAAAAGGATGAAAATGAAAATAAGAGATTAGCTTTCCTTTAAAACCCTTCTCTCTCTCTCTCTCTCTCTCTCTCTATATATATATATATATATATATATATATATATATATATATATATATATATATATATATATATATAGTTCTGGCTCAACTCAGGCAACCCTCAAATAAAATGTAGGAAGAAGGAAGAAGAAAAAACTGAATCCGGCCGAATAACAGCAGAAGTTTACTGGACCAGAGTATAGCCATTTGCGACTAAAAATCTGCTAAAATAAGAACAGCTCCACGCATAATTTCCGCTAAATAAATTTAAAAAATGAAAAAAGAAAGAAAGCCCATAAAATAAAATAATTTCATCCAATCAAATAAATGAACACACTTTTGATGTTAGACAAAGCAAGCTTCGCGCCAGTAGCCTGGGAGACTTTTCAAAAAGGATAACTGACAGCCCTGAGGCATAAGAAGAGAAAAGAACAACCAGCCATGCTTGTTGCGTGAATAAGTTAGGTGGTCATATGCTTAAGACAGTTTTCCACCTTTCTTAGAGTCTGGGAAAGTACGTCGCGACCAATTTTTAAGATGACAATTATTACCAAGGTATGATATCTAAACTACCAACTTCCTAGGTGAAACGGACTTTCTCTCGACTGCTACCAAGATCTGATTTATAAACAAACTTTTGATACTCCGAATTACAAAGAACTCACTCCAATCTAAATGAAATAAATAAATATATATGATTTATTTTATACCTTTGACCCAATTCGTTTTATTTCCGAAAAATATTGCTAACACTTCTCTACATGATTTTGGTATGTTAATCAACATAATAAAAGCTTTTCAGAGATACCAAGTATAAAATTTGACTTTAATCCGGAACTCCTATCATTCGTTCAGACTGTTAATCTAATGTTGTTCTTTAAGCAATAAAGTTAATGGCCGTTCTGTTTGAAAATGGCAATAAAACTATGCTTAATGAAAATGATTAAATGTTACTTTCCACAAGGAAATGATTGAAAGGGCTAATCATATAATAGAAGCTGCTCAAATAAAATCGATTCTTTTTCTTTAAAAACAAAAAATAAAGAAAGAAAACCGAATAAAAAAACTAATAAACAAAAGCAGCCGAGTAAAAGATGTTGTCTGGAAAGTTACGCTAAGTTACCTTTGATTACAGACGATTAGGTTAGCGCGTCCTTGCATGTCTTCTTTGCCAAGGACTCTGGTCAGTCAATAACAGCTCTTCTTATTAAATTACCTGGTGAGAGATTTTTTCAAAAATTCTATTCAGTTGATCCCATGTCTTCTTACTATCATTACAGCTAAGAGCGCGATTTACGAAAAGAAATTCAAGACGAATGAAACGCCGAAACGTTTGTAGAAAGATTTCTAACTTTTTGTAGATTTATATATTTTTATATTTGAAAAAAAAAAAGTAAAATATAATTTGAAGAAGACAGAAATACTGTCGAAATATTGTTTAACATTGTCAAACACTTTGTTTTTCTTTTCTTTATGATTTCTTAAAGCGGTTTCCTTACTATTATTATTATTATTATTATTCAAATGAAATGGTATCTCTTATCAAAAGCTCATTGAGAAATCGCTAAACTAATTTTTATTAAATCCTATATTTCTATAATGGCGACATATCAACATCAATGGGTTATTTAATGCCGACAAGACTTTTATTGCTGGTAATATTTTTTGTTCGAAAATGTATTGTTGACAATATCTCCCTCTAAATACTGGCAATACTTTTTCCTCAAAAATGTATGGCTGGTAATACCTTTCCGGAAAAAAGTAATGCTGGCAATGTTTTTTTCAAAAATGTATAGCTGGTAATAATTTTTTTTTTCAAAAATTCATTGCTGGTAATGAAAACCTATTATTACACTTTCATAGTGATTGACCCCAGTTTGGGGGTTAACTCTTTGCCCATAGCTGGGACCCTAACGTGTGCTACCATCCCGCAATTAAGAAGTGGTTCCACGCTCCTCAAAACCTCCTGACCAAAGGCCTTGCTATCGGATGTAGTTTATCGTCTTACCCAGGACGCAGATGTAGTTTATCGTCTTACCCAGGACGCAGATGTAGTTTATCGTCATACCCAGGACGCGGATGTAGTTTATCGTCTTACCCAGGACGCGGATGTAGTTTATCGTCATATCTAAGACGGCTTTATTTTTGGAATATTGTATGTGCGAGCTTTGGTAAAAGCCTGTTCAAAATGCATGGATTATCACAAACCTTTTTGCGCTGTGTGAATGTTTCAGCTAGGTCGTTTTTATTGTGTTCGAAGTCGGGTCATAAAACGTAGCAGTAGATTGAGGTTGATGTTTAGGTTAAATTTCGACATTAATCATGATGTAATGGAAGTTCATTTTGGATGTTGAAAACTCATATTAAAACTAACTAAAATCTGTTTCAAGTCTGTATAAGGCATTTTGATGCTTTACGGCGAATTTTAATGCTATCTTCTCTTTAATAAGGCTTACGGCCACATCACGTTGAAATACCGGTTCCCGTACAATCACCGAAGTTAAGCAATGGCGAGCCTAGTCAGTGCCTAGATAGGTGACCGCCTGGGAATACCAGGTGCCTTAAGCTTGGATGTGCGGGTGGTATAATGGGCTTACGGCCACATCACATCCTCCTAGCCATAGAACCCGGGTTCGAATCTCATCATAGAGATTAAATTTCGACATTAATCATGATGTAATGGAAGTTCATTTTGGATGTTGAAAACTCATATTAAAACTGACTAAAATCTGTTTCAAGTCTACATAATAAGTCTTTGTACAAACTTTGTTTTCTATTCTTCATCTTTTCTTAAATCGCGCTTTTCTTTTAACTTTTGAAAATATTGGAAGAGTTAGTCATTTTGTTTATTATTATTATTATTATTATTATTATTATTAGTAGTAGTAGTAGTAGTAGTAGTAGTAGTAGTAGTAGTAGTAGTAGCAGCAGTATTGTGTATGGTATCATCCTCCCAGTTGTAATTTCAAGTGCATAATTACCAAGTCTCCGCTGGGGTTTATCAGTAAAAAGGACAGTGTAGGAGAGTTATCTATGCATATTTGGGGCGTTTCGTCTAAATGTTTTGCGGATGATATGCTCAGTTCTGCGTAAAGTAATCTTTTGTCTGACGGCCACATCCCGCTGAAACACGGATTCCCGTACGATCAACAATGTTAAGCCAACGTCGAGTCTAGTCATTACCTACATGGGTGACCGTTCAGGAATACCAGGTGCTGTAAGCTTGATGAGCGTATGGCGTAGTGGATAATAGCTCGGAATTGTTAATCGGAGAGACGAGTTCCAGTTGTGTTCAGTTTATTTACTTGCGCGCAAATACCCTTGGGAAAGATATGAATTCACTTCTCTTCCTCCAAACTATTGGTTAATTAGTAAGATTTATATCACTCACTCATTATTGTCTAAAAGAAAATTCTTATAAAAATATTTTCTGGCTTTAAATAACCATTTAATGGGTTGATAAGCCGTAGAAAACGAATCAACCAGTCAATCAAATCAAAATAATCTTTTGTAGCACTGAGAGTCTGATGCGTTCAGGAATTTTACTCACATGATTTCATTCTTTATCATAGCCAATGTCCCCCATCACAACAGGGAGAATCGTAGTTTTAAGTTTCCACACTTTTGTTATTTCGATTTGCAAGTGCTTATAATTTTGAAATTCTATTTTTACAAACATTGGAATCCTGCGGGTAAGTCAGATCATTTAGTTGGCAGGATTCTTTTTTTTTTTTTTTTGTTAATCTCTTATGCTTATGTCTGGTCTATTTGCATCAGTTTTCCTGTCTGTGAGGATTGAGGATTTCTTCAGGTATAGTCACTCCATCACCAGTTATGACATCATTTGGCTGGTGTTTGCACCATGTTTCCGTTACTTCAATACCATAATTCGATAAGACATGACAATGTTCTCGCCTGTCAAGTCTAATAATGTATTTATTCCTGTCATCCTGTCTGGGCATCCTGATACTATGCGGTCAACGGTTTTATCAAATTTCTCGCATAAACGACAGACGGGATTTGAACCATCTTTGTTGATTTCACCATTGTTGATATTAGTTGGAAGATATTGATCTTGTACCTACTGTCTCCTCCTTAAGGTTACTGCTTATAAGCCATTGCTAGTTTTGGAGAAAATCGATGTCTAGTTCATCCAGACGCTTAGGGTACATTCCACAGAAGGATTTATTATTATTATTATTATTATTATTATTATTATTATTATTATTATTATTATTATTATTATTATTATAATAATAATATTATTATTATTATTATTATTATTATTATTATTATTATTATTATTATTATTATTATTATTATTATTATTATTATTATAATAATATTATTATTATTATTATTATTATTATTATTATTATTATTATAATAATAATAATAATAATATTATTATTATTATTATTTTTATTATTATTATTATTATTATTATTATTATTATTATTATTATTATTATATTTCCTTTGATTTCTGGTGTCCCGCCCAGGAGACATAAGGTTAGAAATGGCATCATGACGTTTTCCACTGACAAAAAAAAACATTACATAGATAAACCCCTTCGTAAGGTGTGGGCTGTGCTCGTGAGAACAATTTTTTTGTATTTCTTTAAGGTATGGGCTTCTAGGAATCCCTTCAATTAATCTACTGGAATCTTTTCCAACCAATCCGAGGGCTCCAACTACAACGGGGATTGTTGATGTGCCACATTTTTGAGATTTTGATTTCAAGGTCCTTGTATTTTGATATCTTTTTGAAGATCTTCAAAGATACATTGCAGTCTTCAGGGACTGCCATAATAAGGAGGCACTTTTTTGTTTGCGGTCTCTAAAAACAATGTCTGGGCAGTTAGCTTTGATTGATTTGTTTGTGTGTATTGTGTAATCCCATAAAACTATAACAGGTCCTATCTCCGTAACCGGGCCTGTGTGGTGTTCATGCCTCTTTCTTTCAGTTTCCTTCCCGTAGAAGTTACAGATTTTCCAGTGCAGATATTGGCCAACTCTGTCATGCCGGGTTTTATATTCAGTGGGTGCCAATACCGTGCAACCTGATACAAGATGATCAATTGTTATTATTATTATTATTATTATTATAATTAGTAGTAGTAGTATTAATTCCTTTGATTTCTGGGTTCCAAACAGTGACCTAAGGTCAGAAATGGTATCATGGCATTTTACACTAAACATTTTTGTATAAAAAATAAAAATAAAACTACCTAAGATCGCACATATTTTGCACCTTGTAAGGTGTGAGCTGTACTTGTGAGAACAATATTTTTGTATTTCTGTTAAGACATAGGGTACCAGGGATCCCCTTCAATGAGTCTATGGGTACCTTTTCCAATCAGTCCGAGGGCTCTAACCACAAATAGAAATATTGATGTCTTCATGTGCCATATTTTTTTAATTTCCACTTCAAGATGCTTGTATTTTGATAGTGTTTGAAGAACTTCCAAAGATGCATTACAGTCTGCAGGGACTAATATAGAAAGCGCATTCTGTTTTGCGGAGGATTAGCTTTAACATTTCTGTGTATATTGTAAAGTACACTAAAATTATTACAGGTCCTATGTCTGTAACTAGGGTTTGAGTTGTGTTCATACCAATTTCTTGCAGTTTCTTTTCTGTAAAAGTTGCAAATTTTCCAGTATTGATATTGATCCAACCTGTCATGCCGAGTTTTATATTCAGTGGAATTTTTTTTTCAAATCCACTAACTGTTATCGCTCTTTCCACTACTGATAGACGTTTCTTTCCTAGCCTATATACTACATTTGCACGCAGCCATTTTTAACTATTGATATAAGAAAGCGTTGGGAGATAGCTAACCGTTTAGATGTGGGAAAGCATCGTACAATACTCATTATTTTATTTACGCATTTTGAGACACCCCTGTGGTCACCACTCCCCTTCATCTCACAATTGTGTTTCACGGTGATATTTAAGGCAGAATAGTGCAATAACATGCCGGTTCCTTTTGCACCGGAGTTGGGGCTACCGTGTCCCTCCTCACAGTAGTTAAAGAGGCAAGACCTATAAGGCAAAAGATGGTTTGAATTCAGATATAATTTGAAGATATCCTGATATAATGATCATGATTTGTCTCAGTAGGACAACACTTTTGCTATCCTAAAGTGTGCTGCACATCACTTTGTCGACTTATGCTTGCGTCATGAGGGTTTGCTTTGATGAGGAATTCGCATGTCGCCACGCTATGAATTGTTTGCTTCCAGCTCGTAATGATATTTCATTTTGTCGGGTGATGATGGAGTCCAGAAAACTATCACAGAGAGAGAGAGAGAGAGAGAGAGAGAGAGAGATTCGACTATAGACTAGCTACCAACCAAGGCTACAGGGCCCCATCTGTTCTGCTATTTATCCTTAGCTAGCGAGAAGAGACGGATTCATAGCTTTCCCAAGGATGTTAGCACGTAAGTAAATGTAACGACCTCGACTAGAATTCGAACTCGGCTCTCCGATTCTTCAATCTGAGTCACAATCCATTAACCATCGTACCCCCATCATAGTATAACAGAGTTCTGTAATATCCACATCATCTGAACATACGAAGATAAGAAGAAACTTTTATAATCAGATAGCGAACTACCGCCAGTCACCATGAACGGATTTCTCCTCCAGAAGTTTCCATGCCTTGAGAGAATAGGCCTCAAACTCACACCCGACCTCAAATGGAACTATATACGACCCATCGCTAAAGATATAGGTAAAACAATCGGCTCTCTGTACAACTCGAGTAAGTACTTGACACCTCATGCTATCCTCTACCTTTATAAGAGCCAGATCAGACCGAAAATGGAGTACTGTTGTCATATTTGGGGAGGAGCTGCAGAGTCCTCACTTTCCAGTCTTGATACAGGTGAAAATCGTCTTCGAGTCCTTGTTGGAGAAGAATTACTTTCCACCCTTCAACCCTCCCTCACAGGCGGGATGTGGCGAGCCTCTCGCTGCTCTATCGCTACTGAAAGTGCTCGGACGAACTACAGTTCTTGATTCCGCCAGTCACGCTAGGACCCGCCATGTCACTTCCATAGTAGCAAACCATCCACATTCCCTCCGTATTCCGTCGGCGAGCAGTAAGTTCCACTCAAACAGCTTATCCCCGCAAAACATTGCTCTGTGGAACAGACTCCCAAGACAATGTTTTCCTGATCACTACAATCTTAACCTGTTCAAGTCTAGAGTTAACCGTTATCTTCCACTCCTACAGAAACTACCCTTTATCGTAACTCTCTACCTCGAGTGGTCCCCGGGTCTTGTACAGGGTGAAATCTACCGTGAACAAAATTAATAACCTCGAATAGCTTTCTTTCTTCCAATAACATGAACTGACAGAAAATTATGGTAATATTCGTAACAAAAAAAAAAACAAAAAAAACCCTTCCCGTCGTGTAATCAAACTTATAAATAACCGTAATGGCAATCAGGCGCGTTCTATCAAGTCATAGAATCGGTGACGCAAAATAATGCACACCATTCCCAAAGAAATCTCTTTAAATCTGGCAGTGAAGCTTAAGAATTTAATGATGTCATTAAATCTAAAACGACGCAAAATCCAACTTCAGATAGTTATTCTATAATACTGACAAACTTTTTTCTTCCAATTTGTTGCATTCTGCATTTACAAAGGTCAAGGTGACAGGTTGGAGAGGTTTGGTGGATTTTACAAATATATCAAGTCTTGTTAAATTATTTATTATTGAAATCTATTTTTTGTTATATTGAACGTGTTTCTGTACGTAAAATATTGGATGAGCTTATAATTGAGATTATGCGTAAACATTGGTTGGGTTTCTACTTGAGTTAATAGGTAAACATAATTGAGTCTATAGATAAAGATTGGTCGGGTTTATATTTTAGTCTGTCGGTAAATATTAGTTGGGTTGACACTTGAATCTATAGGCAAACATTGGTCGAGTTTGTACTTGAGTCAACGGATAAAAAATTGATTCGATTTATGCTTGAGTCGATAGGCAAAATATGAGTTTGGTTTATAGTTGACTCTTTTTTATATTGGTTGGATTTATATTTCTATCTACAGGTAAACTTTTGTCGGGTTTATAGTTGAGTCAATAGGCAAACATTGATCTGAGTTATACTTGACTCATTATATAAACATTGACCGGATTTATGCTTGAGTCTATAGGTAAACATTGGTCGGGTTTATACTTCAGTCAATATATAAACATTGAGCGTATTTATGCTTGAGTCTACAGGCAAACATTGGTCGGGTTTATACGTGAGTCAATATATAAACATTGACCGTATTTATGCTTGAGTCTATAGGCAAACATTGGTCGAGTTTATACTTGAGTCAATATATACACATTGACCAGATTTATGCTTGAGTCTATAAGCAAACGTTGGTTGGGTTTATATCTGAAACTATAGGCAAACATTGGACGGATTGATATAGATCGTTTTGTACTTGAGTCTCTGTGTAAACATTAGTCGAGTTTATATCTTGTTCAACTTAATCATTTTTTTAATTAATGGCAATAATTAATTTACATATTTAGTTTTTAAAAGCAATTTTGTGTTTTATTATTCATTTCCAATAGGGTCTTTTGTGTTCTTTATGCATAAAATCTTAAAGAATGCAGTATTAAATGGATGACTTATTAAAGCGAACGTGTATTGAAAGGGCATTGATTTCGGGATCCTAACGGTAAATTTACGTCCAGGTTCAAACAACAAATCTTACTAACCTATTACTGTTGTCATGTGGTATAATTAAAACAACAGCGATAAAAAAATAAATATCTTTAACGTTTTGTTGTAAAAAGTTACAAGCATTTTGCTGTATTTTCTCCGCCTCTCCCATTTTATAGACTTCATCGATTGGCTGATGCAGGTCCTACTAATTAACCCATAGCTGGGGGAGAGGATTTGGATTCATATCTTTCCCAGGGATATTTGCGCGTAAGTGAATATAATGAACCCGACTGCATTTGGAACCCGGTTCCTCGATTTCCAATTTCGATCCGTTATCCATTACAGCGACCGCACATCCAAGTTTATAGCACCTAGTATTTCTAAGCGATTATCTATATACCAGGAACGAGTTGCTTGATTTTGGCAATCGTAACGGAAAATGGCCATAAGCTTTACTGCCATTTGGAGGATCGATATTACATAACAGTTCTGTACTCTTTTCTTTGTGCACTTACTAAAAGAGAAAGCAATTTGCTTTGCATGCCAGACGGCATAAACAGGGTAAGGATCACCTGATTGAATGCAATGGCTGCGAGTTGTCTACAAAAGAAAGAGGTATTTGTAACCCCTATGTAACAATGCAGTGGGCGTTGTAGCAACGCCATTTTTGTTAGCTGGGCAGACATCTATGAGATCAGATCTTTAATTAGTATAAAGCTCAAATCTCGAGACAGAGTTTAACAAACGGTAAAGAAACATTCTTATGTTTCTTCGTCTGTATGTTCTCAAAAGGAATCATCAGTAAAATAATTTGAAAATATTTCATAACTTCCCGCCAAGATTTACATAAAGAAAACATTCTCTGGGTTCGTTAGACAGACAAGCAGTTAGGTTTTTTTTTTTAAATTAATCACATTGTTATCGGTTCTGACAAAGAAGGGTCTGTGATATTATTGGTCGTGACCTGGCATCTCGGCTTTAATCATTTTCCCACCGCTGTAACGTGGCTTCCCTGTGTCTTTTCTATAAATACTTTCATGGTAATTTTTCGGATGAACTTTACTCTATGGTACCTAGACTTTATGAGTTTAAACGCAGTACTAGAGTGGCGGCAAGGTCTCATCGATTTACAGTTGAGCTGGCTAGATGTAACCGTAAGTTCTATGCTAATCATTTCATCTCTCGCACTTCTCGCTGGTGAAACTCTCTTCCGGCTTCTTGCTTTCCAGTCAACTTTAATAATCAAAAGTTTATATGCAGTGTCAATCATTATCTCCACTCAGTAATTCCTTGTGGTTTAGTGGCTTTATTGTATTTGCTTCGGATGAAATGGTAAGAAAAAAACAAAATCACCGCCGATCAGACCCCGAATAACCGTCAGTCACGATGAATGTACGTACCGTCGAGGAGGCTCCGTGACTTGAATGAATATTGGGCCTCAAACACACAGCCTTATATTTGATATATTGCTAAGGACCCAGCTAAAATGATCGGCTCCCTGTACGGCTCTGCTAAGTATCTGCCTCTTTCAGATCGGGCCGAAAACGGATAAATGTTGCCATATTTGGGCGGGAACTGCCCAGACCTCACTTTCCAGTTCAAAAGCGCTTCCGAGTCTTTGCTGGGGAAGAATTATTTTTCATTCTCCAACCTCTCTGACTCACAGGCGGGATGTAGCGACTCTCACTACATTATTGCTACTACCAAGGGAAATGCTCAAACGAATTACATTCCTGGGTTCCGCCAGTTCTAACCTTCACAGCTAGGACCCGCCGTGCCACTTACATTGTAGCAAATCACCCATCTTCCCTCCGCATTCCATCGGCGAGAAGTAAGTTCCGCTCGAACAGATTCTTCCCGCGAACCACTGCCTTGCGGGACAGACACCAAAGACGATGCTTCTCCGATCATTATAATATCAACTTATTCAATCTTCTAACCTATCCATATAAACTACCCTTTAACTTAACCCTCTACCGCGAGTGGCTCCCGGGCCTTGTACAAGGTGAACCTTATTGTAAAAACAAAAATACAAACATGTTTATGTCTTTCAAAAGCTTAGCAAAGAAAATAAATAATGAATAAGGCCAAGAATGCTGAAACAATTTCCTCACCGGTGAAAAGGGAAACTTGGTTCTACAGAAGGATACTGAGAATAACATAGGCGGAGAATGTGAGCAATGAGCAAATTTTAAGGGACCTTTCTTTAGAAACAAAGATAATAGTTTTGGGTGTGATTTAATATCAATTCTCCTATACTGGCAGCGAATGGTGGACAGCTTCCGCACAGATGAATAGGAGACTTGTAGCAACAGAAATGTGAATCTACAGAAGGATGATAAGAGAAAATGTATGGACAGAACATGGGACTGGAGAGGAAGATGTAAGGAAGATGGAATCAAAAAGGACGCTTACACTTAAGATCAGAAAAAGGCAGTTGAGAATTCTAGGACCAATAATGAGGATGGTGGGCTTGGAAAATCTGACACTGACAGGGCATATTGAACGCAGGATGAGCAAAGAGAAGCAGCATGACCTCGTGTAAATGGATAGCAAAACAGGGTTAATAACGGGACAGACATCGTTAGGAAGTTGTGAGAGTCATGTTCGCCCACGCGTTGAAAGGCAAGGTACATAAAAAAATACAGTGGTTCCATGTGTGCAAATTTGTGAAATGAGTCTCTATGGTCCTCTGTGTTGCTTTTTAAATATCACTGGGCATGTCTTTCTGGGGTATTACGCCTTTGGATCTGTTGTCCTATATGTCAGTCATTTAGATGCAACTATGTATCCAAGACGAAGAGTGTTGTGATCGAAGAGATTTAATTTCTAGGAACGGATCCTACGGAGAGGCATGTTCTATCTATTATAGACATTTCGCCACCATTTACATTAAAATGAAATATAGACATGGTGCCCTGATTATATTATACTCACTCAAAATGACAATAAATGCAATGTTTATTGACTTGCAAACAAAACTAACTCATGAAAGATTAAGTGTTTATTGATTTACAAAGATTAATGGTATAAATTAAATATTAAATGAACTTAAATGCATGTTTATAAATATTCAAACTAACTTTTTTTCTCATTCGGGCTTTTTTTTCTCTTTCAGTATATATATAAAGAGTATGTATGTATCTATCTATCTATCAATCTCTCTCTCTGTATATATATATATATATATATATTTGTCATCCACAGACAGACTGTTTCGCTGTTTCACAGCTCATCAGTGTGGCTAGACATCCGGTTGCCTCTAGCTAGGATCGGAACCCGACTGAATTTGCGTCAGTCGGAAATTCTCCCACTAAGCCGTCAGCGCACGACAGGAATGAAGGTGAATTTTAGCGTGTTTATTTTTAGATTTAGATAAACACACAGTGACTGACAGTGACTCATTTCTGCCGAAGAGTCGTGCAATATTAGCTTAAATATTCACCGTTTACAAACCCACACTTCAAACCAAAGAGCTCAACCGAAATTAATTTTTCAGGAGTCAATATATATATATATATATAATGCAAGTAAAGGTTGTCATTTAGCTGATTCATGTTACCTTCACGTTTTCATTTGATATCTATCTATCTATCTATCTATATTTACTCATTTGATATCTATCTATCTATCTATCTATCTATCTATCTATCTATATATATATATATATATATATATATATATATATATATATATATATATCCTAAGAGGTTTGTCGCAGAGCGCTAATAAGCTGTTATCGAAAGACATTGTTTCTTTATTGTTTGGTGATGCGTCAGAATAACTTTTTAAAAATCTCTCTCTCAAACACACACACACAGTATATATATATATATATATATATATATATATACAGGTTGCCCCCCCTAAAAAAAGGTTCTTAAATGACAATTAATGCAGTGTTTATTGATTTGCAAACAAGTATTCTTAAAATTTAGAAATATTAATGTTTACTGAAGCACAAAGATTAAAAGTTTAAATTAAATATTAAACGAAATTAAATTAAATGCATTGGATCTAAATAATGAAAAAAATCAAGAAGTTATAGGAAATCAAAAAATAAGGAACATTTTTCGTGGGTCACCCTGTATATATCATGGCAAGAAAATTCGGTTGAAGGCACGATCGAAATCTATTTATCAGATCAATAACTTATAACTGGAGCTAGCTTCGATGAAGTTGGAACGGGTCAAGTACATCATGAAAGCGTCTGAGAATAAAGTACTATTTATAAAATTAACGCACAAAACTGAACAGGAAATCAATATTGCACACTTAAATTTAAAATAAGATAGACCTGCTGGTACAGAAGGCCTGGGATTTTACATTCTAATTATTTGCACACGAAAAGAACAAAACTCAACTATTCTGCTGCCACATAAAGAATTTAAAAGAAACATCATTCAAGAACAAATTACTCGAAGACCACGCAGATCAGCGAGATAACCGTGACAGGTCATTCATGATATTTCTGTAGGCAAGGGTTATTACATGGGGGTATGGAAATTCACAGCATATGATAAACGTTAGTTTGCATACTAACTGCCATAGAGACTAACTCTTACCTATACCTTTTTTTAATCGGTATTATCCCATGAAAGGCAGTGAAGCCACTAAGACAGAAGGGGTTACAGGATGTGGAAGAGGAACTTCATTAATCGGCAAATAGGAGAAAGCAATGGGATTTGATCTAATCGAAATGCTGTACCTTATCAACACTCACATAGATGCATAAACTGGGAACATCGACGTGGTATAATGGTTAGCGAGCTTGTCTCGCTAGATTACTATTCGACTGAATAGTGAGTTCGATCCTCAGCTGCCCCACAACTAAGCTACGCTTAGAAAATCCCCATAGAGACAGATACTGAAATTTGAACAGATATTAGTGGAACGTTTTAAGTCGAATTAAATAAAGCCTATATCTACGGTTATGGTGAATACCCCCGTGACATTTCTTTATATATATATATATGTATGTTGCGGCATTCACCCTGGATCGGTTAAGCCGGCTCCTTCCAAAGAATTCACCGCGTCCCGAACGAAGGCCGACCAAGCACGGCGCCAATGCTGAAACGAGCGACACGGCGGTGAATTCATGAAACGGAGTAACAAGGGAGTTTAAACTTCACACGCGGTCCCCACACCTCGCGTGCTATCCCAGTGAAGGGAGGAATATGCTCTTACTTGCCGCAGAATGTCCACAGACGCAGAGGCAGGAGTAACCAAGAGGCCGCCGGGTGACGGTGCAGACGCCGATTGGTTTTGAATTCTCCTAGACCAGTTGCCATCCAAGGTTATAGAACCCAGTCTATCCTGCTATTTACTGCATAGTTGGAGGGAGAAGAAGAGGATTCACACCTTTCCCAAGTTGCACGTAAGTGAATGTAACGGATTCGATTGGAATTCGAACTCGGCCTTACGATTCCTCAATCCGAGCCGTTATCCATTACTCCACCGTGCCTCCTCTTTACTGTGTTAGCGAAATCTGAGAAGTGTTGAAGTTTACTCAGCTCTTTAAAGAGACACGTGACACGATGGATTAAAGATTTGTTTAAAAGATATCTGATTCCCTGGCAGCTGTGAGTTCAATCCCTATGTCTAGTAGTGCTGAGATATCGCATCCGCTGGTTTAGTGGGAGAAACAAACTAGCAAAATCCTAGGTGAATAAAACGACGTGCAATGTCACTCACGAAGACGGTCACCGGAAGAAGGCTGGAGAGTTCAACGACCGAAATGTCGCACTGATCCGAATAGCAAGCTGTTGGGATTAATGACATTGGAGAACTGGGTTTAAAAAATATTAGTTGCCATGAGACAAAGGGAGCCATACTCGTAACTACAATGCTATCATTTAATTTTCATAACGAATAAATAAAATTGTTAAAAAATACGTATGGAATAATAATGATACAATTAAAATTTTTGTGGGAAGAAATGTGTATTTCTTGACGATTACATATTACTGGCCGTAGATACTAAATGTAAACCCAGAATGATATAATTGAATTATTTATTTATTTCTTTTAATTTTAAGCAATTGGTTGACATTTTAAATAAACTATATAATTTACCCATTAGCAGACAGTTCAAAAGCACAAAAGCCGTCCTGAGTATGATGATGAACTACATCTGGCAGCAAGGTTTTTGATCGGGAGGTTTTGAGGAGCGTGGAACCACTTCTTAATTGCTGTTGTTCCCATGTCCAACCTGACCAGGGGTGGTAGCACCTGTCAGGGTCCCAGCTATGGGCAAATAGTTAACCACCAAAATGAGGTCAAAACACTATGAAAATAAAGTACCAGCAATACATTTTTATAGTAAAAATATTACTAGAAATATATTTTATAACAAAAAAGACCAACAATACGCTTTTAAAAAACAAACAAAATTTACCAGTAATATATTTATCAAAGACGTTACTAATGCTCACAAAAACATTAAATTTCAGCATTAAATAACCCATAAGGAATTGATATGTCACTAAACAAACAAAAAGCAAGTAAACAAAAGCACAATAAAGCATTGTGTGCAGTCCACAATATTAAAAGCAAGGATTTCTTTTCGCTAGATGTTTGTACGAATCTGTCAATTTCTTCTGCATCCAATTGACCTGACAATTCTTTTTAGTTGCTAGCAACATGTATGATTCCAAATTCCCTTCAGACATTGAATTTCTTAACCTTGTCTTTATGATTTTTAGCTTTGAAAATATCCTCGCTACATTAGACTTGAGGAATTGATAATGTTCAGATGACTTTATTATTCTTATTATTCTTGTTCTTATTCATTTTTATTACTGAAACAGTTGTCTGTGTTTGTCTCATTATTGCATATAATACAGGACATTTTGGAGATTTGATATAGAGGGAGGAGACTTGCCATCAGGCAAGCTGCCACCCTGGCCAGTTCACCACTGTGTATACCAAAAGTCCATATGGAAAAAATGGTATAATTCAAATTTTGGTGGAAAAATGTATTCCTTATTAATTACAGTTTGCATGTACTGTACATATTACTGGCAATAGATACCAAATGTAAACACAGTATGTTATATTTTTTATGCATTTTAATTTTCAGTAATTGGTTGATATTTTTAAATAATTTGCTGCACAATTTAGACATTAACAGTCGGTTCAAAAGCACAATAGAGTAATGCATTCTGTCCAACTATATTAAAAGCAACCATTTCTTTTCGCTAGGTGTTTGTGAGAAACTGTCAATAATTTCTTCTGCATCCAATTGATCTGACAATTCCTTTTTAATTGATAGCAACATGTATGATTCCAAATTCTCCTCAACGAATTTCTTAACTTTGTCATTGTGATCTTTAGCTTTGAAAATCTCCTCTCTACATTAGACTTGAGGAATGTGCAGATGACTTTATAAAGTTCTTATTCATTTTTATTACTAAAGCATTTGTCGGCGATTGTCTTATTATTGCAGTGTATCTCCACTCTACATATCACTGGCAGTACATAGCAAATGTAAATACAGAATGTCATAATTTTTAATTTTAAGTCACTGGTTGATATTTTTAAATAGTTTACAGCACAATTTACACATTAACAGACAGTTCAAAAGTACAATATAGTATTACCTGCAGTCCAATTTACTAAAAGCAGTCGTTTGTGTTCACTAGATGATTGTGCAAATCTACTAATAATTGCTTCTGCTTCCAATTCATCTAACAATTCCTTTTCAATGGAAAGCAAAATGTATGATTCCAAATTTTCCTCAGACAGCGAATCTTTTAACTTTGTCGGCTGATCTAAAACTGCTGCTTGATATCCTTTGAAGTTGCCGACGCTCCCAAATCAGTAATTCTAACTTTACCTTTACATTCACACATTCTTGCTGAAAACAGAGGGTTTCCTTAATTATGCCTGATAACCCCACAACCTTCCACTAGCTTCCCTGTTTCCTTTTCGTCCACTGCTTATTTGTGACCTTTGCTTTTTTAAAAAATTCCCTTCCATCTATATCTATAATTCTCAAAATATATATGTGTGTGTGTGTGTGTGTGTGATCCGATTTTGATTAAATTTTCTTTTGCTTCATAGATAATTCTTCAGTACCGGTTTTGAGTCCATATTGTTGGCGACAGTAGCTCTCCACTACTTCCTGTCCATTATAACTCTCAGCAACGTTTTATTATTTACTATCTGTTCTTGGATATATATCTTTCGTATATAAAGCGCAATCATTTCTTTTTGTTAGATGATTGTTCAAATCTGCCAATAATTTCTTCTGAATCTAATTGATCTAACAAATCCTTTTTCATTGATAGCAACATGTATGATTCCACATTCTCCTCAGATAGCGAATTTCTTGACCATGTCTTTATGGTCTTTAGTTTTGAAAATGTCCTCTCACATTGGACTTGAATAACTGATAGTGTGCAGATAAATTCTTATTTATTTTTATTATTAAAAACCTTGTCTGCGTTTGTTTCTTTATTGCATTTTTATTTGATATAGGGGCCCACTCGACCAGAGGAACATTCTACCAGGTGACCACTCTACCAGGGATCAACTCTTCGAGAAGCCCACTTGCCATTGGTCAACCTGACGCTCTGCCCGGTCCACCATTGATTATCTATAATATAACAGCACGCTCTAATGTCGAACAATGTCTTCCACAGCGTCTGGAAAAAATTCTTGCTACGGCCATCATTTAGTGTTATATTGGCCATCTGTTCAAATTCAAGAGGGAATTAAAAAATTAAGAGGTTAAAATATTATGTCAGCTGCCAGCCGATACCCCTCTACGCCGTTCGGATTTCTCAAGCGCGTTATCATCTGAATTATGTCAAAGAAGTTTTTGACTGACCCGCAATGCAGATTGGTCAACCAACGCCCATATTTTGTTTTCAACAGAACGAGTATTCTTCAGTATTGACAGAAGAAGGTTTTTATGTTGGTTTGGTTTGTTTTGTTTTACAGCATATCAACCTCAATGGGTTATTTAATGCCGACAAAATCTTTATTGCTGGTAATATTTTATTTTGTCAAAAATCTATTCCTGGTAATATTTATTTTCAAAAATGTGTTGCTGGTAATAATATTTTTCAAAAAAAACTGCTGGTAATATTTTTTTCCTGAAAAATGTATAACTGGTAATATTTTTTCCAAAAACGTATTGCTGGTAATATTTTTTTTCAAAAAATATCTTGCTCTTAATAGTTTTTTTCTTCAAAGATTTATTGATGGAAATAATTTTTTACAAAGTATTTCTGGGATTAAAACCTATTTTTACACTTTCATAGTGCATTTAGCCCAGTTTCGGGGTTAACTATGTGCCCATAGCTGGGACCCTAACATGGGTTACCACCCCGGGTCAGGGCGAACCTGAGATCACCGGCAATTAAGAGGTGGTTCCATTCTCCTCAAAACCTCCTGATCAGAGGCCTTGCTATTGGACGTAGTTTATTGTCTTACCCAGGACGCGGACGTAGTTTATCATCTTGCCCAGGACGCGGATGTTGTTTATTGTAATGCCCAGGACGCGGATGTAGTTTATCGTCATACCCAGGACGCGGATGTAGCTCCGAAAGAATGTGCTTTTTACCAGAAATATACAAGTTAAATTTATTAAAGTATTAGGGCTTTCGGAAAATAATTGCATTTTACCAAAGAGGATATAACAGCGTAAAATAAATTAGTTGAAATGTTAGAGTGTTCAGAAAATAATTACGTTTTAGCAAAAATGCTATACCGGGTGTAACAACAAAACTTTCCAAATAGTGTATAAGCAAAATTGTCCATTAGTTAGATTAAGCTTTGATCCTGTGTATCTTAGAAATGATTAAATATATCTAACTGAAATTCTCCGATGTTTTTATAACACTATTGGACTCTACTTTGAGCAATAACAATGTATAATTACTCTCCAAGCTTAACAGAAGAATCGTGATTAATTAATCATAGCTAAGGATTGGAAGCTCTTAAGGATTGAAATAAAGTTCAAATATATATATATATATATATATTATTTCAGGATTATTTTCCAACTTATTTAAGATGATCTTCGTCCTCTCTAAACCTCTAATTTTCTGTCCTGGAGTAAGAAGATGCCTCACACGTTTCACATACAATGTCATTTTCAAGTCTTTTTTCACTGCTCTTTGGACTGTCATAGCCAAAGCTCCTTACTCATGTGCCAAACGTCTTATCGATTGAGTTGGATCTTTTCTAATTGATCTCTTTAGCTCAGTTAAAATGATGATCCCTGTTGTAACCTCCTGATTCAGTTTTCCTTTCTACTGTTGCCTCTTTTTAATAACTTATTCACCGTTATCTTGATGGTCCTTGGAAGCCAAAATATGAATGTTGGTACCATTACTGTAGCCCTGAATGATCTTTTGTTCCCTCGCCATCGCTCATTTGGGAAGACAGTGGGTCTGACACAAAACGATTTTAACCTGTTCTCTTTCTAGCTGAATAATTCAAAGTGTTTTTCAGTGATTCTTACAACAAATAGTGTCAAGATGGCTAAACATCTTTTTAGAGCGCATAATGAGGAAAACGGGCTCGGAAAATTTGATACTCTCAGGACATATTACTAGCAAGAAGGACAGAAGAAAAATTTTAAGAAGTATATTTCAATTAATTTCACTTAATAACAAAAAGGGCACATGAGTAGCATCTGGAAGGGGCGCTTGAAATTCTAGGGCACATAACGAGGAAAGTGGGCTTGGAGAATTGAACACTCACAGGCTATATTGAAGGCAAGATGGACAGTGCAAAAAAGCAGCCTAACGAGCTTGTGTAAACGTTTGGCACTACAGGGATTAGGAGAAATAGCCAAAAGACAAACTTTACTAAGAGCCACATGGGACAGGAAATTGTGGAGAGCTATGATCACCCACGTACTGAAGGAACATAATGCAGAAGAACATTGTTATAATTATTTAGAAGTAACTGTATAGGAGTGATAGCAGAAAAGTTCTAAATCCAACCAAGACCCTTCTAAAAATCTGATGTTTGGTATTTTGACTAGATTTTCAGAAATAGGTAGGGATGGGAACGTTTCAAGATCGGCTCGTATATTAGACTATCGGTTTGGAACAGGGCCTTTTCAACACCAGTTGGTATATGGGGCTATCAGGTACGAATTTTTTCGGGGCCATTCGTATATGCGACTATTACATGTACGAGGGTTTTGTGTGAAACGTTTTCGGCACGAAACATTTCCCCAAAATCTAAACCAAATAACTAATTAAAATGCTTGTAATGATTTTATCCGTCGATCTAGTTAGCTATTTACTTATTTATTTTTATATGCCTTCATTTTAATTTTCTTGAGAAAAAGTAACCCTTAAAATTATATACATATTTACCAGGTACATTAAAAATCCCAAATATGCCACACTAGGTGAGACACAAACTCATTATAATCTAAGAGTTTACCTTCTTAGCCAGCATATTGCAGTAACGCATTACAGTTAGTAATTTTTTAATCGCGTTCCCCACCCACAAAGCAAGGCAGTAAAGCCACTAAGACACAAGTGGTTAATGAGTGTGGAAGAATTAGTAAAATTATTATTAAAGATCGAGAAGAAAATAAGCGTAATCAGGTGGACAAGTACATAGCGATTAACATTTCATTCAAATTTTTGCAGGGTAAACTTGGCTGGAAAGCGTGGAACCGGAAGGGAGTTCCACAAGCGAGAAAAGAAACTGCTGGCATAGAACTTACGGTTACATCTACCAAACTCAACTGTAAATTGATGAGATCTCGCCGTCTTTCTAGTATTGCACTTAAATTTAAAAAGTCTAGGTACCATAGCGAAGCGCTCATCCGAACAATTACCGTGAAAGTATTTATAGAAAAAAAAACATAAGCAATCTTACGGTTGTAGGAAAGTGACTGGAGCCGAGCTGCCAGATCAGGACCAATAATATTGCTGATTCTTCTTTGGTCTTTTACCAAGGTTCTCAACTTGAATAGCAGGAGCACCGGACTATATGTGGCAGCAATATTCTTAGCATGGACGAATTGTAGACTTATAGATATGCAAGACAGATTATTACTAAACTTTACTAAACTAGTCAGGCACAAGTCACAGATGATTGGTAAACCATGAACACTTATTATACTAGTCAACTGGTCTTCATAATTACCTTTATAACCATCATCTTACTCTAGAACTACACTAACCGATTGGTATACTAATGACATTAGTATTAGTATTGGTAATATTAGACATTTCCCTGCAAGGAAACATTTGGTATACATTGACCGAACAACTAGTACTGTTTTCGTTTGCAATTGATAAAATCTTTCTCTTAAAACAATTTTAAGGTTTCATTGATTGTTTTGTTTGTTTAAAGCCATATTAACTCCTTATGGACCATTTAATGCCGATGAAAAATAGGTTTCTCGAGTCCAGTAGCTGTTATCGCTCTTTCCAGTATTGATGGAGGGTTTTCTTCCTAACTTTTTATTTGAAGTAATGTGGAATCTTAACATTTTGCTTATGTAATTATTTTCACATTATATGGGATATCTGTTGCTGCTGTTAGTAGACTTCAAGTGATGTGGTTTCTGTTATTTGGTACAGTTCTTTGTTTGTGATTCCCACGAGGTTCAAAGAAGGGTGATCATTGCTAAGACCCTAAGGCTTCACTCACTCAAAGCCTTTTTTTACCATTTATCTTAGGAAGCGGTTGTATACAGCGGATAGTTTAGACAGCTTGTTAACCATCACCCTGAGCTAGAACTACACGAACGAATTGGCCTGTGTAACCAGCTTGTTAACCATTATCCTGCACTAGAAATATATTAATTAAATTGGTCTCCGTGACTAGCTTGTTAGCCGTCACCCTGTGATACACAACTGCAAGAATGGATTTCTCTGTGTGACTAGCTTGTTAATCATAACCCCGCGTTAGAAATCAAATCAGTAAGACACCGTAAAACAGTTGTGTTGGTGGAATAATTTTGCATTTAGTTATGTACTGATAAGAATAATATCCTATTTTTTTGTTTTGGTCTCTTGCAGCTTCCATAGAGAAATAGTGAAATAAAAGATATCTTTTGCTATAGAAATGATTATGCAAAGACAGGAGGGCGATAACTAAAAAGGTGACGCGACAAGTTTGGGAGTTGAAAAATAAGAGGAAAAAAAGAAAAGAGAAAAGAAAAGAAAAAAAAGAAAGAAAAAGAAAAAAGAAAGAAAGAAAAAAGAAAAGAAAAAAAAGGTGAAGAAAAGGAAAAAGTAAAGAAAAAGGAGAAGGAAGAGGAAAAGAAGAAGAAAGAAAAAGAAAAGAAAAAAGAAAGTAAAATAAAGAAAAAAGAAAAGAAAAAGAAAAAATGAAAAGAAAAGAAAGGAAAAGAAAAAAGAAAAATGAAAGGAAAACAAAAGAAAAGGAAAAGGAAAAGAAAGAAAAGAAAAAAGAAAAAAGAAAAGAAAAAATGAAAAGTGAATAGAAAAGGAAAAAGAAAAGAAAAATGAAAGGAAAAGAAAAAAGAAAAGAAAAGAGAAAAGAAAAAGAAAAGAAAAAGAGAAAAGAAAAAATAGGAAAAAAAGCGAAGAGATGAAATAATTATCCAGGTTCTTGAAGCGATGTCGACTTGAAAGTTCCAATTAATGGGACCTTTTCACTGCGCAAAAGCTCTGATTGTTTCTTCCTTGTCTGTCTTGATCAGCGAGCATCAGTCGGCATTGGAAATTGATCAAATCTTTTTCCACAATACTGATTGGCTATCTGAAACTAATACACTTGCCTGTTCTAAACTCAGGTCTCATACCTCTGCGATGATCTTTCTGAAAACGGTCTCATTATAAAAGCCAATATCTTGAACACTGATTTTGAAGGCAATTTGTACAACCGGCGCAGCAGTTTCCATATACTTGCATTCATTGGGATTTCTTAAACTTAATAAATAACATAATCCATATAACAAGTGGAAAAAGTGATCCCTATCTCCTGTTTACCATTGGAACGAAAACGATCTACCGACTGGAGAGAAAAGGGTCATGAGGATCCGTACAATCGGCACGTCCTGATGATTATTCATTTGTTTTGTTTGTTTAACGACATATCAACTCCTTATGGGAAATTTAATGCCGAAATTTAATTTTCTTGGGAACGTTGAATAAAAATATGATATGTTATTCCACTTTCACAATTGAATACATGGTAGATGATACTCAGATTTTGTGCATATACATCTTTGAGTGGACATGTTTTATTACTTTAAGAAATTGTAGGATATTCTATGGATTAATGTCATGAAAGAGTTCTTTCATGTTAGTTGTTTGGTTGATTTTGTGTAGTGGTATATCAACACCTCTATGGGTTATTTAATGCCGAAATATATTTTTTTGAACACAGTTTTATTGCTTCACCTAAAGTCAAAATGTATTGATGGTCATTTTAGTATAAAAATGTATTTATTTTTATTTCTCCCAGACCCTGTTCTGCCATCCACTTCCTTAAGCCCGATAAGTATGTCGGGCATTGCTTTCCCCTCTCCCTCTTTCCCTCTATCCGCCCTGTGAGTATCAGATTTTCTAAGCCCTCCTTTCTGATTTACGTGTCCAGGAATTTCAGCTGCCTCTTCCTGATGTTAAGTATTTCTTCTTTGTAGTCAGCCTCTCCAGAACCTCACCGTTGCTCACATGTTCTGTCTATGTTATCCTTAGCATCTTTCTGTAGAACCACACCTTTGTTGCCTCGAGTCTCTTTTTCTTCTTTGAGAATACCGTCCAACATTCGCTGCCGTAAAGGAGGACGGATATCACGTAGCAGTTCAGTACTCATTTCTTTGTTACAAACAAAACCATCCTGTCTCGTGTTTGCTTAACTTTTCCATTTCGTATTTGGCCATCCCAATACGTCTTCGGATTTCAGCGTCGCACTTACCGTCCTCTGGGAGTCAAAAAGCATCATACTTCTGAACAGAAATATGATGCGAACAGAATTTCAATCTGGAAATAATAAATAAATGTTTTCTATTGAATTATTAAAGTGTTTTAATGCTTTTTGATACTATTACTCAACAGTCGTTCGCCATTTAAAGCAAATAGGGAAGTAAAAAAGTTGGATAAATGGATGCAGCATGAATTGAACGATAATAAGAAAAAATCGTCGTTTTGAGGTGTCTTCTACGCTCCTTCTGCGCAACAAAAACGACCCATTTCTCGAGCGGATTGTGACGTGTGATGAGAAGTGGATCCTCTACGACAACTGGCGACGTTCGGCACAGTGGTTGGATGCTGGAGAAGCTCCACAACATTTCCCGAAGCCGAAATTGCACCAAAAAAAGGTTATGGTGACTGTTTGGTGGTCTGCGGCCGGTCTCATCCATCACAGCTTCTTGAATCCGGGCGAAACGATTACGGTGGAGAAGTACTGCCGACAAATTGACGAAATGCACCAGAAGCTCCAACGTATGCGCCCGAGATTGGTCAATATGAAGGGACCAATTCTCCTCCATGACAACGCTCGCCCGCATGTTGCTCAACTGACCCTGCAGAAGCTGAACGAATTGGGCTACGAGACTCTGCCTCATCCGCCATATTCACCGGACCTCTCGCCCACCGATTATCATATTTTCAATCATCTGGACAATTTCCTGCGCGAAAAATGCTTGAAAAGCCGAGATGATGCAGAATCGGGCTTCAATGACTTCATCGCTTCCAGAACTCCGGATTTCTATGCTAATGGGATAAATAAACTTGTTTCTCGTTGGCAAAAATCTGTCGATTCTAATTATTCTTATTTTGATTAATAAAGTTTATTATGAAAGGAGTTATGATCTTTTGAAGTTGAACGTCAAAAAACGACATTATTTTTGCACCAACCTAATATATAATGATTTGTTTCCCTTCTCAGATTGAAAAGTTTATCTCCCTTTATTGAACCGGTTCCTGGAAATGTAGGATACAGCCACTGTCTACGTCCATCTATGTCCCAATCTCACAAGTCATTTGGGAGAGAAGAACAAGATTTGTGGGACATTCTTAGAGAAGTAAGCATGGGCTTATCAGTGACGTTCTATTGTGGACACGAAGACACGGACATACTAGCAATGGGCGATCATTTGAAAGAGGCATCCATCAAATATATGAAGACACGGGATATGAACCTGCGAACCTAAAAGGGACAATGTGATGATTGTTACTAAAACGATATAAGCAGATAAATTCACACAGGCTGAATCGCAATTGTACAGTTTTGAGAATGCCGCAAGAGGAATCGGCTTTTATATAAATGATGACAAAATGGTTCATGTGCTAAAGCCCGAAGGCGAAACCAAAAGTTTTATCTCAGAAAAGAATTGATATTCACTGTGCTTTCTAGCGAAAAAGAAAAACAGAATTAGAGCAGTATGTCATTGAATTTTCTACTTGTATATACTTGTTTAATTTCGTGAGGTCTTGCTACTTTCTTTACTTTGGTAGACTTTAGAGCAGCATTTTGTTTATCTTCTGAGAATTATCTACATTTGGTTTGTCACTGATGATAAATGGCTTATTTTTTATTTTATTTCAGATGGTCTTTCTGAACTTAAAATGTTTTTGTCTTAAATTCAGTTTAAAATATTTCCAAATCTTTTTGAATTGAAGAAATGAGTTTTAATTCTTCAAAATGTCAATGAGTCAGGGTTAAAGTGAGTGGTTTCGTGACGTGAAGTTTTGAAGTTCCGCAGAGTTTGTGATTTGAAGAACTCAATTTTCGTCCTGAATTGGAATTTCAGCCAATTTTGGCCGGAATTAGACTTAACGCTCGAATCAGAGTTATAATGAGATTTTGAATGGAGTGAATTCAATGTTATATCTTCATTGCTGTTTTCTAAGCTGGACCACTTAAAAATTTACGTCTGTCGCCAGCTTTCACTCGTTTCATTGATTGTTATTCTAAATGATGGAGACACCAGATATATTTACATTGTTGCTGGCGTATTGCAAGAAGACGCATATTATATGTGTGTGAAGAAAATCAAGAAAAATACGAGGGTCATTCAATAGATAAGGTGAATTTTTCGGTATAAGGACTTCTAATACAGATAGTAGCTTACTTTTTTTTCAACGTAGTCTCCCAGCACTGTCACACACTTTTCCCATCTGTGCACAAGCTTCCGTATTCCCTCAGCGTAAAAATCTTTGGACTAATGTCTCAGCTAGTCGCTCACAACACTTTTGACTTCATCGTCACTTTTAAACTTCGTGCCTCTCGTGAACGCTTTCAAGGGACCAAACAGGTGAAAGTCTGAAGGGGCAAGGTCTGGGCTGTAAGGGGGATGAGGGGGCTGTTCCCAGCCCAGCTCGTTGATGGTCTGCACCGTTTGGGCTGCTGTGTGAGGCCTTACGTTGTCATGATGCAAGATGACTCCTTCTGACTGATGAGCCCTGCGTTTGTCCCAACAGATAAGCTCAAAGTCCTTGCAATGTCATCCACTGTCACCCTTCTGTCAGACTGAATGAGGTCATTGACTGATTCGATCACCTCAGGAGACCTCACTTCTGTAGGCCTCCCAGGCCTGTCTTCATCCTCAACACTGCTCCGTCCTTCTTTAAGCAATTTAGCCCACTTGTAGACATTTTTTTTGTTGAAATATGTGGCACCATACACAGTTGACATTCTCCTATGAATTTCAACTGGTTTGCACCCTTCAGCAACCAAAAACTTGATAACTGACCGCTGTTCAATCCTGGAGCATGCTTCTTGGTCGGCCATCTTTGTTAATCGCCAAAACTCTCAAAGTTTTTTTTAATCTGCAAAAGAAATTAAATCCATGTAAAACAAAAAAAATAAAAAAGAGTAAGCTTCTATCTGTATTAGAAGTCCTTATACCGAAAACTTCACCTTATTTATTGAATGACCCTCGTACTTGCACCCAAAGAACCTAGAAGCAAAAGATATCTAGCAGAAAGTATCGCTGATGAAGATTATACAAACAAATTTGCATTCTGCAGATAAAATCACACAGGCTGAACTGCAATTGCACAGTTTTCAGAAAGTTGCAACAGGAGTTGGTCTTTATATAAATGTGGACAAAATGGCTCATGTGCTTTAGTTATGTGGTGACAAAGGCGAAAACTAAGTCTTACCTCAGAAAAGAATTTATGCCCTTTGTGCTATCTGTTGAAAAAGAAAATCAAGATCGAGGTGACTTTAGTTGGCCTTGAAATATGGTAATTGTGTGCACTTCCCTACCAATCTTGACCAATCAGAATCTTTCTTACACCAATAAAAAACAATACTTTGGATCACAGCATTGCTTGGCCAAAAATATTCCCTTCGAACACGTTTATACGGGTTCAGAGCCTGTCTACCTCCCTGGACGAAACTTTTCCCTTCGGCAAAGCCTCATCCGGGTTCCTCTCTGCTCAAGGTAGAGAGTTTGATAGATGAACAATCTATTAGACTGTTCCCCCAAGGCCTTCTCTCCTACTAATCTTATAGTAGGCGGAAGAGTCCAACATAGATTCTTTAGAGGGATGACATCACAACAGTATTATTCAATGTGATTTGAACATTTCCTTTGTTAACCAATGGGTCGAGGCGAACAAGCTGCCAATAGACTGGAAATCTGTTTTTCCCAGATAAAAAAGAAACACGTCTACTACCGCCGTATTTATCTTGCTCAAAGATAGCACCAAATGGCCATTGACAAAAAGATTGATAACATGTATATAAGGATGCTATGTATTGCATTGAATCTCTCCTGGAAACATCACCCGATAAAAAAGCAATTCTATGGCCATTTGGCTAGGAACAAAATTGGTGGGACATTCTTGAAAAAAATAACGATGACTTTATTAGTGACGTTCTGATGTGTACACGAAAACAAGGACCTACTAACATTGATTACCCATTCAAATCGTAAATGCAACAAATATATGAAGACACGGGATGTCAACCTGAAGGCCTTCAAGATGGTATGGATTATCGAAGCGACAGGAGAGAAAGAAAAGTAAGTATCAGTGCAATCGTCACATCTTGATGCTTGATTTATTTCGACTATCGGCCTGCAGGCACGATTAACTTGTTAAATAAAAAATGCTCTCTGGCATTTTCTTTAATACATTTTCCCGGGTTGCAGATGAAAAAAAATGTTGCTTAAAAAACAAATAACCAGAGCGTCTACTTAAATATAGGTATCCAGTACAATAAAATTCATGTATTGCTTAGAATATATATATATATATATTATAAATTAATTGATTCAAAAATGGAAGCTAAAAGCTTCGAATTTAATTTTGTTATTAAATTAAAGACATTAGTTTCATTTCCTCGTCAAACGAATTTTATTTTTGAAACATGGTTATTACTGTGTAGCGAAAAAAACATATTTTAAATCAATTAATTTATAATATTAATGCTCTGTAAATTTACATTGAGCACTATTATGCAAAAATAAAAATATCTATAAGAACACCGGATTATATATCTTACTGTTCTTTCTTTATATATATATAAAGAAAGAACAGTAAGATATGTGTGTGTGTGTGTGTGCGTGTGTGTGTCTCTGTGTGTGTGTGTGTGTGTGTGTGTGTGTGTGTGATAGAAATTATTATGGGGATTTGAGATAATTATAATTAAGTAATTCATCGAGTCTAGAAGAAACCTCAACAGAACACAGAAAGCACTGGACGGCGGTTTCGTCCTACATTTGGGACTCAGCAGCAGTGCGCATCCATTACCGAGAACTGAAACCCGGACAGTTACGTTATCAGGCAAACGTCATGCCAACTGTACAAATGAGCCTCGGTGACGAGTCTAATTCGGTACCTCTTCGTCACCGAGGCCCGTTGGTACAGTTGGTATGACGTTTGCCTGATAACGTAACGTAAGAGAGAGAACCAGAAGATACATGCAGACGTTGAGAGACGAGAAGAGGCATAAGTTAAAGGATAATATTAGTTGCATTGAATGGGATAAGGGAGAGAACCAGAAGATACATGCAGATGTTGAGAGACGAGCAAAGGCATGAGTTAAAAGATAATCTTATTTGTAAATGCTTGTGTAATTTCCGCGGATACAGTTAGTTATAATAATTGTATTAACAATGACAGGGACGCTTGTGAAACCAGCAATAAATGATTAGTGATGACAATAATAACTGCTCTTCGCTGTAGAATATTAATATCTTTGACATTAAGTGGAATAACATGACAATGGCGCTAACGAATGTTGACTCTTGAAAAGGTCAGCCAATATTGTTAAGCTGACTAAAGCATGGTCTTTTAAATTTCATTCTAATCCCCTCCTCTCTTACACGTTTCCACCATTTCCAATTCTTCGACGGCGTTCATGTCTTTATCAGTAAAATTAAACACCTCGCGACAGGATAGAACAACAGTAACCATTACAAGTCGTTGTAATCTCTTTTCTTAGCCGAAACGATAACGAGTTGATGCTGAAGTTTCCAGTGACATCTTACGAAATGTTTAAGTGAAGCCAGAGACTGATCTCAGCTGGTTATTATTTAATAAACAAAACGATTTTGCAAAACATTAAGTCAAAACAAAGCATTTTTAAAAATTAGAGTTAATTCTTTTTTGTGATTTTGGATATGGTTGGTTGTTTTTGTTTGGTGGTATATCAACACCTGTATGGGTTATTTAATGCCCAAATCTAAATAGTTTGACCACAATTTTATGCTTTCAACTACAGAAATTTTGTACATTATTTTATACTCTCAGTATATATGTATGTTTTTTTAGATATATATTTTGCAGGTAATAAAATGTATTGTTGCTAATTTTACTATAAAAATGTATTTTTTTTATATTTTTAGTGTTATATTGTCATTTTGCTATAAAAATGTATTTTTCGTCATTTTATTATAAAAATTTTACTGTTGATTTTTTTATCAGCGGAAATGGAAGGATCTTACTTTGCAATATGTATTTATAAAGAGAAGTAAAAAGAAATATCGTTACGTTTTCAACATCATCTAATTTCAGAATGCACAAAAATATTTTTAAGGTTCTCTGTGAATGTCAATGTAAACTATGGCGGACGCTAAGTGATGCAATTTAATGTGATTACTATTTATTATTTTATTCTAATTTGATAAATTATTTATTCAGTTAATTATTTTTAATCAGCAAACCTTTAGATTTCACACTTTTTAATTATTTTTTTTAAATGGCCATGTATCTAAGCTTGAGAAAGACGTATTTCTTTTTAAGCACCCTAGAGAAAATTTTTCTGCCTGCCATCAACATGGCTGACTCTAAACTTCTGAAGCGAAACACACTGCCCCTTCGTGGCCTCACGTTTTCAACTTACTTGAAGAGGAGCGACTATATTGAATCAATGGCTGCATCTACTGCAGGGAAATTTGGGCCACTGTCTAGTGGTAGAAAGATTTTTCTCGTCAGATCCCATCCTGCACATTATCAAATTTACCATTCGTCGGTGCAGTGAATATCTCTTCTGGTGTTCCTGCTATTCATCTCGAAGTTCTTGACAAAATCCAAAGAAAGATCTGCAATGTAATCGATCCTGGTTTGGCATCTCGACTTTCTCACCCACGTGGCGCGGCTTCCCTCTGTCTTTTTGTTGAATCTTGACTAATGCATGGAATAATAATGCAAACACAAAATGTAGTTAGAATAAAATGTATTGAAACAAGAAAGTGTACACAATATTTACATATAGTCTTTTGTATATTTCTGGGAAGACCGTTCCTGGAGAATGTGTTGACTAAGTCGCAGTCGGGCAGAGTCTCTAGTTGGATCTCTTGATTTGCCTCCATGTCTTCCGGTACCAACCATATTTATATCGTCGGTACTCCGCTATGCAAATTAGGTGGATCCTACCACAACACTTTTCTACATCTATTTTCATGGTAACTGCTCTGACGAGTTTTTCTCTGCTGGCCCGAATACATGAATTTAAACGTGTTACTAGATTGGCATCTAGGCCCCACCCTTTTACTGTTGAAATAGCTAAACGCAACCACCACTTCTACTCCAACAGTTTCTTTTCTCGCACTTCCACCTGTGGAGCACCCTTCCGTTCTCTGGCTTCAGTGATAACTACAATCTTCAAAAATGTAAATGCAGTGTCAATCGCCATCTTCTATCTGCTTGAATCCCGTTCATCTTTTGTCATTTCCTACTCTCTATACTTTTCTCTGACTTTCATTCCCTGTAAGCCCCTGCGTGCTAGTGTTATTTCAGCCTTGCTTGGAGTGAAATGATTTTTTTTAAAAAAGAAAATGGAGTTATTTGAAAAAAAAACGAGGCGCAGGTTAACATTTTAGCAACACACAATAGCCGCACTTAAAAGAACTTTCCGTCTAGGTACGTTTCTCTATTAATAAGTGTAGTACTCTTTAGATCAAAGTTATGGTTGAACTTATTTCTGTGTATGACTAATGCATTTGATCAGTTGTTGTGTATAAGATCATTTTTGTGCATATTAATAATGAAAAAAAAAAACAATTTAAATAATCTAAAAATTAACAGTAGGCGGAAACAGTATCAAGCGTGACATTTGTAACTTCAGGAATTTAAGTAGCATACTAAATTAACAGCTAGATGTCATAATTTCGCTGTTCTATGGCAGCTTCTTCTGTCGAACTTCTCGCTTGGTGGATTCTTTTCCGGCATCATACGATCTTCGAAAATTCAAATGCAACGTCAATTATCATCTTCTGTGTCTTTGAATCCTGTTCCTGTTTATTGCCCTCTCTTTTTCATTCACTTTCGGTATCTCTTTCATTCTCCTTTGAACATTGTGAACTGGCGCTACATAATCCGAAACAAAGAACTGTGCTAAATAGCAGAAACCGCATCACTTGAGGACTGCTAACAGCAGCAACAACTAAAATGGATAGCACATGTAATTCGAAGAGAAAATAATGACATAATCAGCATGTTAATATTCCACACTACTTGAAATGATAGGTTAGGAAGGAAACTCCACCAATATTGGAAAGAGCGATAACAGCTACTGGACTTGAGAATCCTGTTTTCCTGAAAAACTCTTTTAAAAGAAAGATTTTATAAATTTCACATCTGAGTGGCTTTTATTGCATTGCTTGGGGATGGGGAATTATTATAAAAAATTTTTTTTTCAAAATTCGTGATTGATTTGACACTATCGCTATTATAAAGAGGACTCTCCTACTAACTCTATAACATCTAAGAGACCCTTCTCTGCCTTTCATCAGCATGGCTGATTCTAACCTCCAGGAAATTGAATCGTTGTGCATTCTCGGGTTAACGTTAAAGCTGACATGACATGGAAAGACTATACTGAATCCATTTCTAGGTCAGCTGCTAAGAAATCTGGTTCACTGTGTCGTGCAAGACACTTTTCCCCTCCAGAACCTATCTGACATATCTATAAATCTACCATACGACCATGCTTTGAATATTTCTGCCACATATGGTCCGGTGCCCCTGCTGTTTACCTTTAGCTCCTTGATAAGATCCAAAGAAGAATCAGCAATATTATAAGTCCTGGTCTGTCGGCTCAGCTTCAGTCACTTTCCCACCAACGTGAAGTTACCCCTCTATCTCTTTTTTTATAAATACTTAAATGATAATTATTCGGATGAGCTCTTCGCTCTGGTGCCCACACTTTTTGAATTTAAGGGCAGCACTAGACTGGCATCGAGATCTCATCATTTTACGGTTGAACTGGCTAGGTGTAACCGTGAGTTCCATGTTAAGTGTTTCTTTTCACGCACTTTTCGCTTGTGGAACACCCTTTCGGCTCCATGCTTTCCAGCTAACTTTAATCTGCAAAAATTTAAATGTAATGTCACTCGCTATCTACTTTCCTCCTGATTACTCTTTCCTTTTCCCGCTCATTATTAAGGTTTTATTTATTAATTCTGTCACCCCTTGTTACTTTACTGCTTTACATGGGGGTGATGTCGATTAAAAAAAAAAAAAATAAATAAATATCTGACAAGTTTCGCCCTCCTAAAGAAATTCTAAAGTATGCGAATGTGCCAAAAATGATTTCAAAAGAAAAATATTCTTCATATTTTACGAATGAACCAGTCTACTTAAAAGTTGGCCTATGGATACGCTAAACAATTCTTGTCTGATATTTAGTGTTACAGCATGCAGAGTTTGGGTCAGGATGGTCAGCGATTGATCAGAATATCATGTGGGCGTGCTGTTGTCTACGTTTTGGAGATAAGACCAAAACGGGGCGTGGATCCACCTTTCAATTGCTGTTGTTCCTTGTGTGCGTGGCATGGCGGGTCCCAGTTGTAAAGGTCAGGGGTGATGGAAGTAAGGAATGTAGCTAGTTAGAACACATTTCACAACACAAGGAAATAGCGAGAGAGCGGCGAGGTGCTGGCAAAGTTTCGACTGTGGGAAAGAGGTAAGGAGGACAAGTCTGTGCAAACGCTTTTGAACTGCATCAATTAGGACTGGGAAGCTCTAGGATAGACATGGCAGCAATACAGTAAAGATAGTAGTATAGCAGGGGGAGTGAGATATTTACTAGAGCGGTACAATGACCCGACCTTTTTTCCAGCCTCTTCTAATAGAAAATAAACATGGGAAGAACGTCCACACAAACATCATCAAATCAATCTTCAGAAACGCCAACATACAGATTGACTATTCTGGGCTCAGTTCGAAATTCAAACGAATATCACCTGAAGAAAGATGGGGTGTACAACGGCTGAAACGTCATGAGTATGACAGCAAAGATGAGGACAACAGTCCGAACATTCTAAATAGTGTAAATAGTCACAATACCTCATCTCAGAAATGTAGACGGGTCCTTTTTTCTATTTGTCTGGATGAAGTTCTTT
>OZ038490.1:40917025-41114525 GCA_964036315.1 Acanthosepion esculentum
TTACTGGGGGTCCACACAAAAAGATAGCAAATTGGGAATCCACAATAATATTCTTGTGGTCCATCGAGCAATTTCACTTCGGAAAGGTTGTTCCAACTGAGAATTGAAATTTCTACAGTAATCGACGCCATATTAAAATACTACAAACAGAAAAACAATTGTAAAACTGGCAGAAAACGAGATCAAACGATGTAGGTTAGCGTCCCGTTTTTTACTTTTACGGATGCTTTGATTGTAGAAGTTGAATAAAAACTGAGAAGGATATATAACGAAAGGGTTACATGAAAAGAAAATTATATAAAGATTATACTTTATTATAGAAATTAATTTAATATATTAATGATAAGTAATAATATTAAAGTAAAAATAAAAATTAATTAATATAAAATACTTAAAAAATAAAATATTAATAATAAAATTAATTTAACATAAATAATATAAGAATTATATATGGAGGGAGAATTAACAGATTTATCCTCTTTTAGCAGCAGGGGCAGTTTCCAACAAATCTATCCACTTTGAGATAATTCAAATTTATCTGTATCTCACTCATTTAAACCGACTTCTAACTTCTCTCTAAAATTTCTCTCTATTAAATTTTAATCCCCACCTTCAATTTTAGGCCTTCCTATTCCTCTCTCGTCTGTTACCCCTCTCTAGAACTTTCATTTACCTCTCACATTCGTCCCCCACTCTAATACATACACTCTCACTAAATTTTATTTTTTATTCCCGGAGTTATTTTTCTGATTTCTTTTTGAATTTTTAGGTCTGTTGAATTGGATCGTATATACGATTCCAATGTAATAAATTATAACCATGGAATATTAGTGTTTAAGCCTTTTTATTATATTCTTACTCTGTCCTGGACATTGAGTTATACCTGGATTCTATCCTCTTGGAATTATATATATATATATATATATATATATATATATATATATATATATATATATATATATATATATTGTCATCCACATACAGACTGTTTCGCTGTATCACAGCTCATCAGTGTGGCTAGACGTCCGGTTGCCTCTGGCTAGAATCGAAAACCGGCTGAATTCGCGTCAGTCGGAAATTTTACCCTGAAGCCGTTGGCTCACGGCAGAGAAGAAAGTGAATTTAAGCGTATTTATTTTTAGATAAACACACAGTGACTGAGAGAACTCGATTCGATTTACTGAAGAGTCTTGCATTATTAGCCGTAATAGTCACTGTTTACAAACCCACACATCCTCCCCAGAGAGCTCAACCGAAATAAATTTTTCAGGAGCATATATATTGTCATCCACAGACAGACTGTTTCGCTGTGTCACAGCTCATCAGTGTGGCTAGACGTCCGGTTGCCTCTGGCTAGAATCGAAAACCGGCTGAATTCGCGTCAGTCGGAAATTTTACCCTGAAGCCGTAATATATATATATGTATGCGTATGTATGAATGCGTATATATATGTATGCGTATGTATGAATGCGTATATATTTATATATATATGTGTGTGTGTGTGTATTAATCACTAATATTTTATATATATATATATATATATATATATATATATATATATATATATATATATATATATATACATATATATTTATATATGAAACATTTGTCAGAGTTAACCTGTAGAAAAAGACAATATTTATAAAGGTAAATGACAATAGGAAAACTGTAATATTAGCCGACGCGTTTCGTCCAATGTGAACATTTTCATTTAATTTTGCCTTGAAAAAGTACACATTATATATATATATATATATATATATATATATATATATATATATGTATGTATTGTACGCTCATATGTAAGATGTGTATGTATGTATGTGTATATATATGTATATATATGTATGTGTATATATATATGTGTGTGTGTGTGTATGTGTATATATATGTGTATATATATATATATATCGTGTCATGTATATAGGATTACATGTGGTCTGTGTATGTAGATATGTGTATATATATGTAAGTATTTGTGAGTTCGTATATGTAATAAGTGTGAATATATGTAAAAGATAGTAATATAAATACGTATGCAGGTGTAGATATTTATGGTTATACATCTTTTTTTTGTTATATATATATATATATATATATATATATATATATATATATATATATATATATATATATATATATTTATATGGAAAGTATTCTAAGGGAAGGACTTAAAGTTCCTTTATTAACGTCTTATGTTATTTTCTCTTAATATTCTCTAATTAAAATTGTGCGATTGAAATTTTTTTTTTAGTCATCTGGAGGTAATTTCAGTTTCAATTGATAAATTAATTTAAATACATTACTCTTTAACTATCAATATTGATAGTAAAATGTTAAAATTAGAAATATTTGTTTTGATATTTAAACACTTGAGTCATCACCTAACGTTAAACATTAACTGTGAAATTTATGAATTTGAAAATATATATGTAAGTATTGATATATGAATATACATAGGTACCTGTGTATATCGATACATGTGTATGTGTTTATGTGTTTAATTGCACATGTAAATGAACGTATGAATATATGTGATTTACATAAGTGTATGTGTGGTATATGTACATGTATATGACAAAACAAAATCTTTAATATTGCTTTCAAATATTACTCCATCTTAATTTAAAACCTAAACTTTAAGTAAAAAAGATTACCCATCTAAAAAAGTCACAAATTACATTCATGAATTAGATTCAAACTGATAGAGATGTTACCTTAACAATCATTTACAATATTGATAGATTAATATCAGTAAACTATTATACTATAAAAAAATTTTTTTAATGTACTCTCTATGAATGTGTTTTTAAATATACTATTTAACTCATATTAAATCCCTAAATTATTTGTAAAAGAGTTAAAAATCTAAATTGCTAGCAAGCATCAAATTAATTTCTTCGGTGATTTTAAAAAATTAAATTATTATCAAACTTTAAAATCTTTCTTTACATAAATTGCTAAAAATTACCACTCCTCCTCTCCCTTCGTAAAGCCTAATGACAGCTTCTTTCTCTTTACTTCCCCCTTCTTTCTTATTATTTTTCTCTCTCTTCCCCCCTTCGCTTTCGATATATCACTTCCGTTAAGTTAACCGATTAAATAGGTCAACGTCTGGTCCCTCCTCCCCTAATACTAAGTATGATAGATAGAGATATTAAAATAAACCCTCTCTAAACTCGATCATGTCTCTCACACCACCCCTCATTACCCTCTCTGTTAAATTACATAAATTTAATACTAACCGTCGAAAGTGTAAATGTTCAAATGTTCATTTCATTTTTCGTTTTTGGAAGTGTAGCCTGATGATCCAACGTCCTTTAAAAGGGCTATGGTGAAATAAATTATTACATGGAGCTTTAAAGTGGTCTGTTTTACTTTAATATATATATATATATATATATATATATATATATATATATATATATATATATATATATTCACCACGAGGTGTAATGATTAGCAAACTTGTCACGCTAGAACAATTATGATTGAATATAGTGAGTTCGATCGTCACTGGGTGCCTCTTAATTTCGGTCTTGTGCCACATCTAAGCTACGCTTGGAAAATCACTATATACATATATATATATATATATATATATATATATATATATATATATATATATATATATATGTACTTATGTGCATAAATGTTCTATAGAATTTAGTTGTTAAATACAAATTTATTTTAATTAAATTAGTTTTACTTCAAAATAAAGCATATACATTCTCTTGGGAGGAGAGAGGAGATGGATTCATACCTTTCCCAAGGGCATTTGCGTGTAAGTGCCTCTGATTACCCTTTTTTTGTTCTCGTTCCTTAGTAATGTTTCTGGTGTTAATTCTTCCACACCCATTAACCCCTTGTGTCTTAGTGGCTTTACTGCCTTTTTTGGGGTCAACGCGGTTAAAAAGAAAACAACAGAAATATGATTAAATAAACACTAATGAAAAATTGTCTCAATTTGTACCAAATGATGAACAGTAATAACGGCACAGATAATAGCACAAGTGAAAAAAATGGTAAAAATGACACAAGTGAAAAAATAGGTAAAAACAGCACCAGTGCAAAATAGGTAAAAATGGCACAAGTGAAAAATTGGTAAAAATGGCACAAGTGAAAATAGGTAAAAATGGCACAAGTGAAAAAGAGGTAAAAATGGCACAAGTGAAAAATACACTCTTTAAATCGCTTAAAATTAAACACCAGTGGTTGTTTAATTTTAAGCTATTTAAGGTTAAATTTCTAATCAGAGGACATTTTTTATTTATTTAATTTTAGTTCAGTTGTCCGGGAACCGTCAAGTACAGACTATTGATCTCTGGCTCTTTTACCACAACCCCATCATGGAAGTCATGTTAAGTAATAAAGGAAAAGAGAAGATTGGCTACCAGGGATATGTGTATACAAAACAGATTATAATATCAACTATTATCAAATGGAAATTTTTTTCATATTTTTCCACTTGTGCCATTTTGACCGCTGCCATTATTACCAAAATTAGCACCAAATACGTGAATAGATTTTGGTTCTTAATAAGTATTTTAATTAAGTTTAATAATTTTATATTTAAATAGACACTCAAAACCATAATAGATATTTTAATTATAATCACTCAGTAGAGTGTTGAAAATGTCTAAATGTGTAGATGTTTGGGCGACTCGCTGCAAATATAGTTGTTGCAAGTTGACGGCAGTGTGGAACTGATATTACTAAGGTTTTATGCTTAACAAGTGTTAAAGCTTTTATGAGAATTGTACTTATTTCTTGGGGTGTTTGTTTTTCTTTTGCTGGCTATTTCTTTTCTTCAGAAAAACGGTTCGTTCATCGAGAGCAGAGTGTGGGGGCGACTAAAGAACAGTGCGGATTAGAAGAGAAAATGAATGACATAAGATATCGATATTTGAACAAGTAAGAGATAAACAAACAAATAAACAAAAGATACAAGAAGACGCGTGCAACGAGATCTGAGCAAACCATATTCCAAGGCTTCTCTTTTTTTTAATTTTTTTTATTCTGTCTCTGCGCTTTTCAAATGGCTGCAATTTTCTGATTCTCAATCAGCGAGTAATAACTTGCCGCAAAATGCCACCGATTTCGATTAATAGCTGCCAAGTCGCCATTTTGTCTCCTTGTTTGTTGTTTCTCCCCGACATCGAAACGCAACGAGCAAGAATGGATTTAACGTTTTCAGGGGCGATAATTTCACTCAGAGTCTCTCTCTCTCTCTCTCTCTCACTCTCTCTCTCTCTCTCTCTCTCTCTCTACAGTTCAGCAAACTACATTTCATCTGTCGAAAGAATGGCTGTTATTGAGCAAGTGAGAATCTCGTAATTTATAGCCAGATTGTTTATCAAAAGATGTTCAATGATTTAATTCAACAAATACGTTCCTTTTTTGTTCACTTCAAAATATTAAAACAGGATGCAACAGAAATACCTCCCATATATACCTCCCATATATACCTCCCATATATACCTCCCATATATACCTCCCACATGATGGTAAGACATTAGTGGCAATGATGTCTTCATCAAGATAATGACTTACCATTATCTCGGAGGTATATGTGGGAGATATTTCTGGGTGGAATATGTGGGAGGTATTCCTGCCGCACCCTGTATGATCCTTCTTGCAGGGTCAAGTTTAGACGCTTGCCATGGCACAGTGATTAAGCTCGTCTAGCTGATTTTTTCGATTGTGTACTGTTTATTTTAACAATTTTTACAACTGTTATATGGCACAAGGCCAAAAAGTGTGTGGGGAAGTCTGGTCTGACTATCCTATACCTAGATAAATAGATTCGCAACCCATTCACTCTAACAACTGACTCGGTCACCACAATAGCCCATTCATCTCCATCCAATCCAGTATATACCACATATTCTCTAGGAGCCTACTAAAACACCCATGGTGTTAAAAATTTCGGATATGTATAAAATGTCGTTTTACTTAATTTTTTTCCACAAATTTTTAATAAAAATTTATTTTAAGACATTTTTATGTTTATACATTCTTTTTTATAGATACAAATATTTAAGTAAATGCTCTGTTTATAATAAACAGTATTAACAACATTTACGGGCCTAAGTGTCTGAGAAATTTTCATAGAAAATATGCGTCCTTCGACAGGAATCGAACCTGCATACTATACGGAACCGTCATATGTATAAACATAAAAATGTCTTAAAATAATTGTCGGACTTTGTCCATTTCATAATGTGTGACGTCATTTGCTTATATTTGGATACACATCGAGCAGATATGAATGTACGTGAGAAAATCATGGAAGATTGTAGTTTAAAAACAGTAAAATCGACCTTGCTAACCTAAACGCTCCTCTGTGGCGAAATCGGTAAAAACACGTCAGAAAATATGCGTCCTCCGACAGGAATCGAATCTGTATCATATAGATACAGGTTCGATTCCTATCGGAGGACGCATATATTCTATGAAAATTTCTTGGACATTCAGGTCGGTAAATGTCGTTAATACTGTTTATTATAAACAGAGCATTTACTTAAATATCTGTATCTATAAAAAAAAACCGAATGTATAAACATAAAAATGTCTTAAAATAATTGTCGGACTTTGTCCATTTCATTATGTATAAAAATTTATATATGAAATGAAGCGCGGGAGGTTGGACCCAATAACGAACTAAAAAGCAAAGCAAAAGATTCAAACAAAAATAAAACTGTTTTAGTAAGACCTGTCCAACCTACAAAAATAAGAGCGGCCTCTGTATTCTGCCAATAAGAATAAGAGTCTTGAAAAGTACCATAACAAAAGAGCAGGCCGGAAACGACAGTCACTCACATTAACTCGATGAAGAAAGGAGTCTAGCTTAACAAGAGTGTGTCTCTAAGGGACCTTTAGGTTGTATGCTTATTGCAAATCTTCTTAGGATACCACCGATATGTATCTTCGAGGCTGGTTAGCGGAAAGGAGGCGAGAAAATAGAGATGTGGTTCTACAGTTGGATGCTGAGAATATCATGGGCGGTTCATGGAAGCAAAGAAGTTTTAAGGAAAATGGTAACTGTTGTGGGGCAGACCCCTTTTACACAAGATGGACTCGTCCAAAGTATACTTATACTGACAGAGAGATTGGTACCTGCGAAATGCGATTCTCTGGAAGACTCTCTAATAGCGGCTTTGCGAGCCGAAGACGAAATTAGTAAAGTTCTAAACAATACAGTAAGGGAATTGCCAGTGACCTTGTTAGAAATCAGAAGAGAAGCTGAAATGGATGAATTCATACAAAATACAAAGAGAAAAATAGAAGAAAAAGAAAGAAATCTAGCAGAATGTTTTTCAATTTGTGATCACGTATTACTTTATAATGAAAGATTGGTCATGCGGATGGATTATCTAGATTAGTAGTCTAGGAATGCCGGTTAGTAGAAAGTATATGTACAAGTCTCTGTAAGTGAAGCCGTAATTATCTCTCTCCCTGGACTCTCGTATAACTCTCTGTGAACACCCTGTGTACTGTCTCCGTATCTCTCACACTGACTCAACCAGCAGGTATTCTCTCTGTCAGTGTAAAAGGGGTCTGCCCCACAACAGTAACAAAAAGGGAAGTTTTTGTATGACTTAAGAAAGTAACATATTAAATCTCTCGGGCATATAATGAGCAAAGAAGAACTGGAAAATTGAACAATCACATATTGACACTCACATTGGAGACATATGGAAGACAAGAGGGACTGATAAAAAGAGCGAATAACATATCTGACCAGTTTGTGTAGCGGACCAGTGATAGGAAAGGGTAGTAAAAAAACAATCATTGCTGAGAGATACGACGGATAGGAAATTGTGGAGAGCTATGATCGCCCATGTCCTGAAGAGACTTGACACATGGAAGAAGAAACAGTGACAAATTAAACCACTGGCTGATTTAATTTTTTCGACTTATCAACTCTTTTTGGGTTACGCAATGCTGGAGCATAGATTTTTGCAAAAGTTCGCGCCCGATATTTCATTATTAAAAATGACTGCAACTTGACACTGGTGTTTTTGTTTTGTTTTTTGTTTTGTATGTGTGCAGATTTCTGGTGTGTTCAATATTGAAACCTTTCATCGTTCAGTTGCGGGTCTGATTTTGTTAAATGCTCACGTTTTGTCCAGAAAGGCATGCCTTAAAGATGGAGGATGAAAAGTTGCACTTTCGCCATGTTATGCTGTATGAATTTCGGAAAGGAATAAGCGTCGGAACTGTGACAAAAAAATAAAACATTCAGAAAATTTATTTTATATTGGGTTCCAGCTTTTCGGCCGGTCAAAAAGTGGTACAGCAGATTTCGTCAGGGGAATTTTAGCCTAAACGGTAAACCACGCCCCGGGCAACCATCTGATGTCGATGAAAAAGCTCTGCTTACCACCGTGGAGAATATACCGCATATTTCGACGGGAAAGATTGCTAAGAGTTTGAAAATCGATATCTCGACTACCTTTCACCATTTTCAAGAGACATTGGTTCGTTTCCAAACTCGACACATTGGTGCCACATTCTCTGAAGGAACAGAGCAAGTTAGATTGTGTTTATGCGGTGATTTAAGAGGCGATGAAAAATGGATAATTTATGATAACGTTCGCAGCAAACGGAACTGGAAACAAACATGTGAATTCGCAGAATCCGTGGCTAAATCTGGCTTTGCATTCATTGAATGCATTGAGGTCCGTTTGGTGGGATTTGCGGAGGGATAATTCATTTTGAGCTTCTCTACCAACCGGCGAAAAATAATTGCAGACAAATATTGAGACCAACTAACAAATAGCTATGCGGCTGTTCAAGAAAAAAATGACCGATTTTGGTAAATCAAAAATGTATCGTTTTCCACCACAACAACGTAAGACCGAATGTTGCAAAAGAGATCTTGCAATAGCTTAAAGAGTTGAAATAGGAAACCCTCCAGCACCCAAACCCTATTTTCCTGACATTGTGTTCCTTCCGAGTTTCATTTGTTTCGGTTGCAGGGAGACGATAATTATCTTTCCCTGTATTGGCGGCGGGGCTTATTACATCTCGTGTCCGTTGGTCACGTGGAAATCCAGACTCTTACCAAAACTTGCTCTGAGAGGAGTTTTATACTTTTTCTCGTAGAACAGTTAAAATCTCATTTTCCTGAAGTCCACATATGTGGAAAACGGACAATATATTCACTTCTTTTGGTTGAACAGAAACGAAACCTTTATCTCCAACTTCAGCGAGGCACTTTATTTCACCTCTTCAAGGGAACCAGAAAATGTAAGAGATTTTGTGTTCATCTTTTACGTACCTCAGTCAGGCTAGCTCATTCTTGGATCAATGTGTACAAACTGTACATTCATCTGCTTTGGGACACATGCGATGTATTGTAACAATGTATTTATTAAATGTCTTAATTGTGCACGGGCGTATCTCGTCTTTCATTACCGTTTATTCAGCGGTAGTGTATCAATAGATACACTAATGCTAATATTAGTAACTGGTGAGTGGGAAACTATTAAATATCTTCCTAGCACCCAATTGCTGGTAAATTATGACTGGCAAATAAAACTATATTAATAAGTGATACTAATACGCTCGTTACAGAATACAGAGCAACCGCGGTTCTCGAACGTCTCACATGTCGAACAAATCGGTTTTCGAACAGAAGATTCTACATGAAAATGCCTCGGTTATCGAACAAAATTTCGGTTCTCGAACAACATTGCCGAACCGAGTTAACCCGAACGGAATCATTTCTGAGTCGACTGGCGTCTTGTATATATTCGTGTGTTGTGGCGTGCTTTTCTTTTCCAATTTTATTGTGACTTTTTTTCTCTACATTGATTCCTTTTGGAAAAATAGTTTTAGTTTACGAACACTTCGGGTTACGAACTGTCTTCCGGGGCGAATTAAATTCGTGAACTGAGGTTCCACTGTATTTTAAATGATAAAACATTTGAATTGTAGAGTCAGTCGAAAACTAACTGACTACTTAGGTATATTGCTATCGGGCTCAAATAAGGCGACGAATACACACACACACACACACACACACACACACACACACACACACACACACACACATATATATATATATATATATATATATATGTATATATAAATATATTTATTGTGCGATTGGGTACAGTGAGGGAGAATCACAGAGGTTAGGATTGCGCACACAGGAATTGAAGGAGACAATTCTTCGGTGAACCTCTAGCTAGCTTCTCTGTCCAGATTAAGAATCGGACCGGTTAAATAACATTTGGACACCTACGCAACTTCACGTGGTTACGCCTTCTTCCGGTATGTCGATTACGCAACTTCGTCTGACCACGCCTCTTCCGGCATGCGTCCACGCAAGCACGCATTTCCTACCGCCCAGAACACCTGTGCGCCCTGTTTATTTTAGCCACTGGATGTATTACTGTTTATGTTATCACCAGTTCCGATTTCCGTTCACACACTGATGCAGCGAAATTAAGGTCAAAGGTCTTCTTCTACCGATATCCAACACTACCATATTCCAACAAAAAACACGAGGTTTCTACAGAAATGACATCAATAAGTTTGTTGACGATTTTTTTTAAATTTCCCACAAGCCTAATCTGAAAATGAATCTCAAAGTTACAAAGTAACTTAGAAAATATATTAATAAATACAAAAATACTGCAAAAGTCAACACAGCATTGTAGAAAAAGCGGTTCTTTCTACTTACACGTGGGACCTCGTGTTCAGTTCCTGCTATACTCAAATCAAATGGTCATTTAGTGAAAGTTGTGGCTGGCTTTAACAAGATTAATTAATCGTAGCTAAGGATCGGAAGCACATGAACGATTGAAATTAAGTTCAAATATATATATATATATATATATATATATATATATATATATATATATATATATATGTGTGTGTGTTATTTCAGGATCATTTTACAATTTATTCAACATTATCTTCGCCCTCTCTAACCTTTTAACTCTCTGTCCTGGAGTAACAAGTTGCCTCACAGGTTTCACGTACGATTTCATTTTCAAGGCTTTTTTAACTGCTCTTTGGGCTATCATACCTGAGACTCTTCTCTCACGTGCCAAACGTCTTAGGGATCGAGTTGGATCGTTTCTAATTGATCTCTGTAGCTCTAAATTGAAATGATGATCCGTCTTCCCGTTGTGACCTCCTGATCCAGATTTCCTCTCTACTGTTCCATCTGTTTTAAACTTAGTCGTTCTCTTGATGGTTCTTGAATGGACTTTGAAGATGGACTCCATAGTATGAATGTTGGTACCATTACTGAAGGCCTGAATAATTTTTCTCTCTCACCATTGCTCAGTTGGGAAGAATGTAGGTCGGACAGAAAACGATTTTAACCTGTTCTCTTTCTAGTTTAATAACTCAAACGGTTTTTCAGTGATTCTTACGACAGTGTCATGGTGGCTAAACGTCTTATCTGATAAACTGGCAAAAAACTCAATTAGTTTAGCGTTTATTTAGATATTAAACATTTTGTGGGATGGAAAATTATCCCACGTTGTTAAACGATTTGGACAATTTTGTTGTTACACCTGGTATATACATGGTGTATCGAAAATACTTTTACAAACTTTTGGGTCGCGTTCCTCACACCAAAACAAGGACAAAAGTCCATATAAACATATATCCACAAATACTTCGTTTTCGAGTTATTAACTTTAAAGAAAGTTTACGGTAGATGGCACTATATTGCTGTGTAGACTAGGTTATATTTGTCAGTCGCGTAGTTTATCTTCAACGTTGAATTTAAAACAATTTTACTTTCATTTAGTGACAAGAGCCTGCTCCCAAACATTATCAAAGCATTTTTGGATTGTATCTTGGATTATACATTTACCATAAACTTTTAACTTAATAACTCCAAAAACGAAGGATTTTCAGACATAGGTTTACACGGACGTTTTTCCTGTTTTGTTGTGAGGAACCCGCCCCAAAATTTGTAAAAGTATTTTTGATACATTTTATATATATATATATATATATATATATATATATATATATATATATATATATATATATATATATATCTTTCCATCACAAGAAAATATCCCTCTTCATAAACTGAGTCAATCTGAGTTAATATCGCTACAAGCTGACGAATTCCATTAAGAGATGAAAACAGATAAAAAGATCAGCCTATTCAATTCAGTCGTTGGCCTGGGTCGGGCAAACTCCGTCTCAGTGAGAACCAGGCTGCCAATAACTTCTTAACTTCGGAAGGAGTCCTTGAGCGCGCTGGCGTGTTGAGCTGTCCACCATTTTCCTACATCTGTCGCGGTCGTGTGCCAGAGCGAATGATTTCTTTGCGTTCTTATCCTGTGACGTGTCTTGGGCGTTTAACTTGACAGAGCCCATCCCTCTCCAGGTTTATCAGTAGCCGATTAGTCTCTCTATATATAAAGTTGTTGCTTCTGCCCGTCTATTTGTTTGTTATCGAACTCCTCCTAGGGTTTCGGAGATAGACTCACCCATAACCATATATATTTTGAAACTACATTACCCAGGGTACTTAGATAAGTATATTTCATTTTGATCAAAGGGGGTCCCCCCACTCGAATATTTTTTCCTCCTTGATATAAATTAAATTTAAATTTGACCAAGAGAATAACTCCTATCCAAAATATAGAAGGAGAAAGCCAGAAGATGGAGGTCACATCGGCAAGATCAAAATGTAACAATATGGACGTCAAGTTCAGCAATGAGATTATGCAATGAGATCATCTATCCCTTCAGATTACCTATACATTGAGATTATCTATGCATCGAGTTTATCAATTTATTGGGATTATCTATGCCTTGAGTTTATATATGCAATGAGATTATCTATGCACTAGGAATATGTATTCAATGAGATTATTCAATGAAATTATCTATCCATTCAGATTATCTATTCAATAAGATAATCTTTGGTAATGAGATTATATATACAATGAGATTATTCAATGAGATTATCTATTGATGGAGATTATCTATACAATGAGATTATTCAATGAGATATGCCTTGGGATCATCTATGCATTGATATTATCTATGCAACGAGATTATCTATGCCATGATATTAATTTTTTCAATGAAATTATCTATTCAATGAGATTATCTATACATTGAGATTATCTATGCAATCTATGCAATGAGATTATTCAATGAGATTATATATGCCTTGAAATTATCTATGCAATAAGATTATCTGTTCAATGAGATGATCTATGCAATGAGATTATTCAATGAGATTATCTATGAAATGAGATAATTTATTCAATGAAATTACCTATGCAATGAGATTATCTATTCAATGAGGTTATCTATGCAATGAGATTATCTGTCCAATTAAGGTATAAAATATAAGATTATCTATACGCGAGTTTTGATCTCTATGCAGATGAGCTCATGCATATATTGAATAGAATTCTTTCAGCATTCTTGATGCTTTTGACGATGCTGGGTACGCTTGCAAACATCAGTGAAAAGAATATTCGCTTTCGATAATAAAACCGAATCGATTAAATGAAGCATAATGACGACGAGCCTCTTCATTTGAAATCATTTTATTTTTATTTCAGTATCGAGAGGAAAAGAAAGTGACCTCGTTTTCGTGATTGATTGTTGCTTTCTCAACATGTTAGTCGCTTTCTCAGTGCAATCGCTAGTTTCAAGCAAATCAATTTACTTTTGTTCATCTCTGCCGATCAACATGTCTGCCTGCCAATTAGATCACTGCTCAACTTGTCGCTTTCGTAGCAGTTTTTTATCCAAAACCAGTGCCTTCTCATTTCTGTTTGAGGAACCCCTTCCTGATTGGTAATATCTTCAGAGATGTTGACGTACTCACGACGTTTGGCCAGTGGTTGGTGAGAATATTTAACCCATAGTTGCGGCTTTGTCCTTCTCCTAGACCGGTTGCCCCCAAAGGCAATATATAGTGATTTTCCAAGCGTAGCTTAGATGTGGAACAAGGCCGAAAGTAGGGGGCACCCAGTGAGGATCGAACTCACTACTCAGTCGTAATCGTTCTAGCGAGACAAGCTTGCTAACCATTACACCACCCCTAGATGCCCAAGGTCACCGTATATATACCGGGTATAACAGCAAAATTGTCCAATTGTTAGATTAATATTTGAATCGTTGTATTTTAGAAATGATTAAAGATATCTTACTGGAATTCTCCGAGGTGTTTATAACACTATCGGACTCTACTTTGAGCAATAAGACTGTATAATTACTCTGTAATTACTTTGAATTGTCCAAATCCAATAAAAGCAAAATTGTCCATTTGTTAGATTAAGCTCTGAACGATATCTTACTGGAATTCTTCGAGGTTTTTATGACACGACTGAACTCCACGTTGGGCAATAAGAATGTATAATTACCCACCAAGCTTAGCAGAAGAATGGTGATGAAATCGATCATAAATGAAAGTGACATGTCCATCATTAATTAATCATATCTAAGGATTGGAAGCCCATGAAGAATTAATGTAAAGTTCAAATATATATATATATATATATATATATATATATATATATATATATATATATATATATATAAAGGAAAGAACAGTAAGATATAAAATCCGGTGTTCTTATAGATATTTTTATTTTTACACAATAGTGCTCTATGTAAAATTAAATTTACAGAGCATTAATATTATAAATTAATAGATTTAAAATATGGTTTTACCGCTACACAGTGATAACCACGTTTCAGAAATGGAAGCTAAAGCCCCTGAATTTAATTTTGTTATTAAACCAAAGACATTAGTTCCATTTCCTCATCAAGCGAATTTTGGAGTAACTTACTTTTTAAAATTTACGGTTGTTAACGGCACAGGAAAGATTCATAGTTTGAGGGTTTCCAAGGTTACCGATAAATCCACTCATCTAGACAAGGGGTGGTAGAGGGTTCAATTTTTAATTTTCGTTGTATCAGTTAATAGTTACATTTGAAAGCGGGGTTATGTTTAGGGATGGGTAGGGATGTATCTTTTAACAAATTCTGACATCCGCTAAACTCATGTCATCTGGGTTTTTTTCTAACGGCAAAAATTCTTATGGTATTTTTTCTATTTGTATATTTAAATATTTTGAGGGACTGTTTAGGTTAGAATATGTTTTATCCACCTTTCTAAAAAATTATTTTTAATATTTAATATACTATACTTCTATTTAAAAACCAAGTAAATGTATTAGGATTACTTACAGTATTTAAAATTATTTATTCTTATCGAGTATAAGTAAATATTATTTTATTTTATTTTATTTTATGTAAACTTTATGACAATGACGGCAAAGGTGGTTAAATTATTTCACTAATTCAATAAACTTTTATTTATAAATTTAGTATTATAAATGTATATATGTATGTATAAAGGACATTTAATGTTCAATATTATATTCTAACTTATTAATTTCATTTGACTTTCGGTGTTCACTTGGATTCTTTTCAGTGTTTGAATTGCTTTGAGAGAGGTGTTATGGTTAGAGTACGATTTATTTAATTACAATTTTAAAAGATGTTTAGGTTAGAATCTGTTTTATTTAATTTCAATTTTAAAACATTTAAAAAAATTCTACTTTCAAATTTAACTTTTAAATTTAATCGGCTATATTTCTTTATAAACCAAGTAAATGTAATATAATTACTTACATTATTTAAAATTATTTATACCCATCAAATATGAGTATGCATAATTATCAGGTAATTTTTTTTTTTTTTTTTAAAGATTATTTAAAGAAAATTTTTGGCAATGACGACATAAAATAGCTATTTCATTTCTCTGATTCAGTAAATTTTTATTTTTTATAAACTTAGTAATATATAGTTTCTCATGTATGCATAAAGGACATGGGTCATTTAATGACCTACATATTCTAGCCCTTCTTATTAACTTCCATATTATTCCAGTTTCATTTTCCAATGATCTCTCCCTCTCCAACCTACTAAATTACAGTTCTGGTGTCACAAGGTGCTTCAAAGGTTTCACGTACGATTTCATTTCCAAGTCTTTTTTCACTGCTCTTTGGACTGTCAGAACTGAAACACCTTTCTTACGGGTCAAACGTCTTATGAACTGAGTTGGATCTTTTCTAATTGATCACTTTAGATCTATGATGAAATGACTATCCCATTTCCTGTTCTGACCGCCTGATCCATTTTTCCTCTCTACGCTTCCCTCTTTTTAAGCTTATTCACCGTTCTATTGATCGTTCTTGAATGAAGATGGAAGCCAGAGTGTGAATTTTGGTAGCATTACTGAAGGCATTAATGATCTTTTTCATCTCACCATTGCTCATTTGGGAAGACAGGCCTAAAAGAAAACGATTTTAACCTGTTCTCTTTCTAGTTGAATAACTCAAAAGGATTTTCAGTGATTCTTACAACAAATGGTGTCAAGGTGGCTAAACGTCTTATCAGAAAACATGGAAAAAACGAAGTCAATTAGTTTAGTGTTTTTTTTAGATATTAAACATTTTGTGGGATGGACAATTATCGCATGCTGTTACACGATTTGGACAAGTTTTCTCTTACACTCAGTATATAAGCGTTTTTGTCTGTTTGCTATAAATGTTCAAACTATTTTATGTAAAGACTTCAAATTTGGTATATATACTATTGAAAAGAGTGGGGTGGTATTAACATTAGAAACATTTATTTTTCTTCCTTATGTGGAAATTGGGTGACTACTTTCTGTTATACGGTTTTATTTTTAAAAATAACAATTACCGTTTATTGCCGCTCAGTGTAAGGTTACAATTTCTCTTTTATTATTGATGTCCGGACAAGAAAAAAAAATGTTTGTATGCTTTGAAAAAAGCAATTTCAGGGGATATTTTTTCCTCGAAAATATATTTTCTACTTTTCATAGTATTTTTTCATTGGAAATTTACCAAGAATAAATTGAACGAATTTAAAAAAAAACTTCTTTTAATGTGTATTCTTTATAAGCATGATGGTTCCTATTCAAACACCAAATTTTTGTTTGTTTTTTTTTTCTGTTGCCGTCTTACAAGTAAGCAGAGAGCAAAATCAATAATCATGTGACATCTCCGCTTTAGATTTCTTTCGGGATCTCGAAAGAAATAACAATTAGAACCAATTATCTGGGATTTTGAAATCGAAACGATTCTCTCAATCCGGACCGTCAAATAGGATCTGATTATCGTCAATAAGAAAGAAATAAAACTACTTAGAGAGCAAAGAGCAAAGTTGAAAGCAAATGAAAAACTGAATAAAATCTGGCAAGAGACGCGGATGGGGGAATAACATATAGAAAATGCTGCCACATCTAGTCTGGTGCTCCTGCTGTGTATTTACAGGTTCTTGATAAAATCCCAAGAAAAATCTGTAATTTTGTTGGTTTTGATCTGGCATCTCGGCTTCTGTCTCTTTTTCTTTCCACCGTAATGTAGCTACCCCGTGGCTTTTCTATAAACACTTTCATGGCAATTGTTCGGATGAACTTCCCTCTAAATTTTGCTATTTTTATCCCCCACCCCACTCCAGACAAATTGTACATATGGGAACTAGTTAGAACTTCATAGAGACTGTGAGGTATTCTGGTGACTGTAGTAAGAATGGTAAGTAAGAATGTGTTGTTTTGGTGTAAGGAATACTGTTGGGTCAGTAATTGTGGCTAGCTAAGTTTAATTATAATACAGAATAAGACCTTTTGGCTTTGTGTCACATTTTTGTATTTTACAAAATAAATATTACTTTTCTCTTAGTTGTTATTTTTATTCCCCCACCCCAACAGACAAATTGTACATATGAGAACTTGTTAGGACTTCATAGAGACTTGGCGGTATTATGGTGACCGTAGTAGAATGGTAAGTAAGAATGTGTTGTTTTGGTGTAAGGAATACTGTGGTATGTTTGGGTCAGTAATTGTGGCTAGATAAGTTTAAGTGAAGACTAGCCTTCTCCTACCCACCCCTTTTGTCCTTGTGCCACAATTTTGTATTTGCAAAATAAATATTACTTGCCTCTATGGTGCCTAGATTTATGAATTTAAAGGCCGTACTAGATTATCGGCTAGGTCTCATCATTTTACAGTTGAAATGGCTAGATGTAACCGTAAGTTCTATGCTAACAGTTTCTTCTCTTACACTTCTCCCTTGTGGAACTCTCTTTCGGCCTTTTGTCTTCCCAGTCAACTTTGATCTTCAAAAATTTCAATACCATGTCAATCGTTCTCTTCTGTTTTCATTCTTATTCCTTTAGTGTCATCTCTCCTTAATAGTAGTTTTTCTCATATTCTCTAACACTCAGTGATCCCTTGCATCATAGTGGCTTTATTGCCTTGCTTGAGATGAAATGATTTTAAAAATGTGTTTAGCCTTTGTTTTTTTATTAACTGATTCGTTTTTTACGGCTTGCCAACACTTTGCAGGTTATAGTCAGTAAATGTTTTAACGCTATATGGACGTAAACCTTTGCGTTTGGGATGCTTCTTCTTTTGATGTTCCAATGAGCCTTCGGATTTCGATACCACCTTTCTAGAGTACCTTCAAGATGTAGGCGACCATGGCTCTCCACAATTCCCTGTCCTTTGTAGCTCTTAATAAATTTTGTCCTTTTGTTATTTCCCCTAAACCTTGTTCCACCATCCATTTACTCAAGCTTACTAAGTATGTAATGCGTTGTTTTCCTTTGTCCCTCTTGCCTTCTATCTGTCCTTTGAGTATCAGATTTTCCAAGTCCTCTTTCCTCATTATGTGCCCTAGAAATTTATACTGTCTCTTCTTGATGTTAAGTATGTTTCTTTTTTGTTTTAAATTTTCTATAAAACTTCGTCGTTGCTCACAAAATATTTACTCTGTATGTGACTTCATTTGCTGTACAAGAAGTTTATCTTGCTACTGAAGGTGACTCTAATCCCTCAACAATAGTCTTTGAATTTCATAGTTGTGTTGTCATATCCTGCTATAGCAACAGAAAACAACTTTGAGTGAAATTAACAATAAGAATACTGTATTGGTGGGCGTTGAAAAAGAATGCAATGGAAGGGGAACTAAAATTAATAATGCAGAGTGCTAAAGGTTAAATTCAACACATTCATTTATTCGAATCCTTTGATAGTGGTTTAAATCCTGAAATTTTCGGTTTGATAGTCCTTGACTTTTTCGTACAACAAAGCTTTAAGGAGAGTGAACAACATTTCTCTACAATTGGCAGGTCATTTGTTATACTTCAATGTCAAATTGCGCCGGTTCTCTAATTCTTGCTCGAAAAACTGCTTAGGGTATTAAACAGAGAGGTCAGTCGTACGGTTGACCAATACAGCTGCTGTTATAGCTTGACCCCTACCTCAAAGAAAATTTGACTTCCGTTTGAAGGGTCGAATGGCCATAGCTAATTTCGTTCTTGCTGGAAGCCCCTTTCCGTTCTGCAGCTGCCGCTCCTAAATTTAGCTGTCTTCACGATTGGTCAGCTTTGTCAATTCACCTTGTTATTATGAAAACTGATTGAGTTACAGCTTCCACAGTTTTCGTCGTGTCGTTCGCCTCGCTAGGATCCAACTAATTTCCCGCTCATTTTTAGCTTCACCCTCCAAACACCGCCATTTTTCTTATTAATAGAACGACTACAAGAATCAATAAGCAATTTAACAAGCGGATTCGATTATTTTATTTTAGTTGAAAGATTTTTTTTCAGTTTTCTTTCTCGTTTCTTGCTTTAGAATTTATCCGAAATAAATTTTATGAAGAGAAAATGGTTTACAGACACTGAATTAAATCCCATAGAAAGAACCATCGGCAAACGTGGAACTTCGTGCCCGAAACAAAAATGAACCAGAGTGTCAAAAGTTCTTTTTTCCCTTGACGCCGCTATTATTTTAACTACCTTCTCTCCTCGGCAATGTTTATTGTTTTAGAAAGCGATTATTAGAATTGTAATAAAACCTAAACATTCACGAAAGTGAATTTATATATTTTTTGTTCTTACGAATTGACATTTCATAAATTGCTGTGTATATGATCCTTTTTGTGTTGAGAGATACTTTTTTTTATTTCTGCATGTTTCCCCAATATATTATGAGGAGCAGCTGTGACAGTTTATTTTGTATATACCTGCTTCAGAATTATTATTACTATGGTTATTTTTGGTTTTGATCATATTCGTAAAATAGTTCTAGATGTGGTTGTAATTATTTTGATATTGTTAAGATTGGGTAAATTGTTTTGGATAAGAGATGCTAAGGAGTTAGCAAGAAGTATTACATGCCTGTTTTAATGTAGTTTATTGTTGTTGTTAATGTTATTATCTTTTTGCAGTAAGAAATAGAAAAACTTTGCTTGAAACAAGGAAAAGAGTACTAATCTTACGTGATATCTGTCCTCCTTCATGGCAGTGAGTGCTTGACAATCTCCTCAAACGAAGCAACAGAAATGTGTTTCTGCAGAAAGATGCCACAACGATGTTTTAGAGAAAATGGAAACGAAAGGAAAACTATACTTAACATCAGGAAGATACCGTCTGAATTTCTAGGGCGCATAATGAGGAAAGAAGGCTTGGAAAAACCGATACTCACAGGGAAGATTAAGGGCAAGAGGGACAGAGGAAAGCAACGCATAACACGAATGTGAGTAAAAGGCTGGCGGAACAGGGTTTAAGAGAAATAGCAAAAAGATAGGAATTTTTAAATGCTACAAAGGACAGGAAGTTTTGGAGAACTATGATTAAGGGCTGATACCCCGTCTATTGATATTTTTTTTAATATTAAGCCATCTTTATTACTTTGCAGGTCACAAATATATTATTTCGTGCATATATGATACGGTCTCTTTCATTTTCATGCTGTTTTCCAGTCTCTGTCTCGTGGTATTTAAAAGACGTAATAGCTTCATTAAAAGTTTGATCCCTGATGGAGCGATTTCCGCTGATGTGTGAAGTGTCCGGCGAGATACATGAAATGTCTGGAGACGTGAGAAACACTGGGAAACGTGACAGCTAAATAAATTAGATACTTTTCATTCAAATTCCCCCAAGGTTTACGTTCCATCTCCTAAACATACCCGATGTTACAGCAAAATTGTCCAAATTGTGTAACAGCGAAATTGTCCGATATTTAGATTAAGATTGAACCATTAATTAAAGATATCTTATTGGAATTCTTCGGGGTTTTTATAAGACTATTGAACTCTTCTTTGAGCAATTAGAATGTATAATTACACTCCAAATTTAACAGAAAAATTGTGATGAAGTCGATCATAAACGAAAATTATATGTTCGTCATTAATCAATCATAGCTAAGGATCGGAAGCTTATGAAGGATTGAAATTAAGTTCAAATATATATATATATATATATATATATATATATATATATATAATATTTCGGGATCATTTTCCAACTTATTCAAGATGATCTTTGCCCTCTCTAACCATCTATCTTTCTGTTCTGGAGTAACAAGTTGCCTCACATGTTTCACGTACGATTTCATTTTCAAGTCTTTTTTCACTGGTCTTTGGACTGCCATAGCTGAAACTCGTCTCTCACGTGCCAAACGTTTTATGGATTGAATTGGATCTTTTCTAATTGATCTCTTTAACTCTATGATGAAATGATGATCTCTCTTCTTGTTGTGACCTCCCGACCAGTTTTCCTCGCAACTGTTCCCTTTTTTAAAGTTATTCACCGTTCTCTGTGTGTATCTTGAATACATTTGAAGATGGAAGCCAGAATATGAATGATCTTTTACCTCGCACCATTGCTCAGTTGAGAAAACATTGGGGTTAACAGAAAAAGATTTTAATTCTGTTCTCTTTCTAGATGAATAAATCAAATAGTTTTCCAGTTATTCTTGCGATAAATGGTGTCTAGATGGCTAAACATCTTAAAAAAACTGGAAAAAAAAACTCAATTAGTTTTTTAGATATTAAACATTTTGTGGGATGGACAATTATGCTGTTACACGGTTTGGACAATATTGCTGTTACACCTCGTATACATATATATAATCATTTCACCCGAAGCAGGGCGGGAATGCCACTAGTGCGAAGGGGCTTATAAGGAATGAAAGTGAAAGAGAAACTGACAACAGGGATGATTGAGGAACTGACAAATGATGAATGGAATTCAAGAAGACAAAAGATGGTGATTGACGTTGCATTTAAATTTTTGAATTAAACGAAAGTCGAGAAGTGCGAGAAAAGACATTTTTGGCGTAGAAGTGGTGGCTGCATTCAGCTATTTCAGCAGTAAAAGGGTGGGACATAGATGCCAATCTAGTAACACGTTTAAATTCATGTAGTCGGAGCACCAGAGGAAAAAAGATCGTCAGAGCAGTTGCCATGAATATATTTGTAGAAAAGACAGAGGGAAGCCACGTGACGTCGGTGAGAAAGTGACTGAATCGAGATGCCTGGTCAGGATCGGTTACATGACAGATCCTTCTTTGGATTTTGTCAAGAATCTCTAGATGTACAGCAGGAGCATCGGGCTAGATATGGCAACAGTATCCAATGCACGGACGAATGGTAGATTTGTAAATGTGCAATATTTATATAATAATATGAATTTAAAAATTGTATGCAAGTACAAAATATTTAAAAAAATTACAAATCTTTGTACAAACGTTGATTGTCTTGAGAGAAACGGTTGTAATTGTATTCAACACAACAAAACAAATAAAACGCATTCAGCTGGAATGGAATGCAACTCAAACGTATGCAACATAATAGCAATGCTCATCTTGAAATTTTCCCTTAGTTGATTAGTTAGTATAAGCAACTAATCAAATAATTTAGTATAAATCGTATGAAAGTTTCCTGTTCATTCCACCCGGCTTGGGACGTTAGTAGTGTGTATATGTAATTATCTTCATGTGTTTTAACAGTTGAAAGGTCGGTGGATTTTCGATAATTTTTTTCAGAATATTCGCATCATTATTATTATTATTATTATTATTATTATTATTATTATTTATGTATGTTATGTTTCCTGCTTTATATCCTGTAGAGCTGGGTCCAAACTATGGTCCTCAGGCCATCATTATTATTATTATTATTATTATTATATATGTATGTTATGTTTCCTGCTTTGTATCCTGTAGAGCTGGGTCCAAACTATGGTCCTCAGGCCATCATTATTATTATTATTATTATTATTCCATTTTATTCCTGCTTCATACTCATTTCCTTCTGGGTCCCAACCATTGACCTAAGGTCAGAGATGGCATCATGACATTTTCCATTTTTTGAGGAAAAAAAAACAAACTAATATCACACATGTTTACATAGATAAAGCCCTTCGTAATGTGTGGGCTATAATTTTGAATACAATTTTTGTATTTCTTTAAGTCTTGGGTTACTAAGAATCCCTACACCGATTCTATCTGAAGATTTTCCAATCAATCCGAGGGTTCCAACTACAACTAGATATTAGTGACGTCCTCATGTGCTACATTTTTTAGATTTTCACTTCAAGATCCGTATATTTTGATAGTTTTTTTAAGATCTGCAAAGATATATTAAATCTGCAGGTACTGCCATGTCAATAAGAAGACACATTCTGTTCTTTTGGTCTTTGATCACGATGTCTGAGCGATTAGTCTTGATTATTCTATGTTCATTGGAAAATCCCAAAATTTGTTACAGGTCCTATCTCTGTAACCGGGTAGGGTGATGTTCATATAATTTCTTGCAGTTTCCTTCGTAAAAGAATTGCATATTTTCCAGTGTGGATATTGGGCCACTCTATCATGCCTAGATTTATATTCAGTCGGTGATAACACCGTGCAATCTTGATAGAAGATGGTCAATTGTTTTCACAGAATATGCATTTTGGGTTAACACAATTTTTCACGTTCACAAGCATTGGTCTTGTGCAGCAAGAATAAAACATTCGGTTTCAGCTTTTAAGCCTGCACTGCGCAGGCCGTTTGCTAAATAATCAGTAGAAAATATCATGAAGTGGATGCACACTAAATAGACGACCATGAATCTATGAGCAATAATATCATGAAGTGGATGCACGCTAAATAGACGACCATGAATCTATGAGCAATAATATCATGAAGTGGATGCACGCTAAATAGACTACCATGAATCTATGAGCAATAATATCATGAAGTGGATGCACACTAAATAGACGACCATGAATCTATGAGCAATAATATCATGAAGTGGATGCACACTAAATAGACGACCATGAATCTATGAGCAATAATATCATGAAGTGGATGCACGCTAAATAGACGCCCATGAATCTATGAGCAATAATATCATGAAGTGGATGCACGCTAAATAGACGACCATGATTCTATGAGCAATAATATCATGAAGTGGATGCACACTAAATAGACGACCATGAATCTATGAGCAATAATATCATGAAGTAGATGCACACTAAATAGACGACCATGAATCTATAAGCAATAATATCATGAAGTGGATGCACACTAAATAGACGACCATGAATCTATGAGCAATAATATCACGAAGTGGATGCACGCTAAATAGACGACCATGAATCTATGAGCAATAATATCACGAAGTAGATGCACACTAAATAGATGACAATGAATCTATGACCAATAATGTTGAAGCACAAGATTGTTCAGACATCACTGCAGAGGAAGTTAGATCTGCTCTAGCAAAGTCCCAGAAGTGGAAATTCCCCGAGTTAAACAAATTTCCCAATTTTCGCTGCCGAGTATCCAAAATACACTGCCCGATATCTACTCGGTGATCATGAATATTCCCGAAACATCACTCTTGTGGTTAAGTGAAGGCTTAACTTACCTGCTTGTCAAAACACCGGAAACAGTACACGCCTATCGCATGCCTAATCAGTCAGTCATGTGACATGCATGATACACGCTTAATCGATCCAGTATCTTTCGACGAGGCAGATTTTTTCCCGCAGTAGGTTGCTATTTCTTTCTGCGGTAGACCAGTTGCCATCCAAGGCTATAGAACCCTGTCTGTCCTTCTATTTACCCATAGCCTGGAAGGAGAGAAGAGGATTCGTACCTTTCCTCGGGTTATTAACACGTAAGTGAATATAATGGAATTCGATCTCGGCTCTCCGATTCCTCAATCCGAGCCGCTATCCATTACCCCACCGTGCCTCCAGCATGCCTAACCACTCCCTACAAAATCCTGATATCAATAATCAACAACAGAAACTACGTATTCCTGGGAGGCAATAACCTTTTTCCTGAAGAACAAAAGGAATGCAAAAAAGGGTCATATGGAATGGATGCAAGGATAATCCCTTGATTAACAAGATGTTACTGGAAAATTGTACAAATTCATGTAGAAAGGTGAGCATTACAAAAAAAACTTTTGATGATTCCCCACCTGCATGACACGATTATTAAAGCTCTACAGATCAATAAAATTTCACCCAAAATTTATTTAGACCACCTGTTTATATTTCTGAGATGAGACTGCAGAAACACCGTAATGCGCGGGGAAATAGAAAAAGAAATCAGGCATGACTGACCATATATGGAGACTAAAGGGAGAGCAAATGAAGTTGAAATAAGAGACAGCGAGCATCACAGGAAAATACGAAAACTTAAGGAATCAGCGCATATGCCAGGCCACAGAAATGTCGCAAGCATAGAGATAATACAATATGGGAATCAGTAATACAGATAGCTAAAGAAAAACGGCAATAACAAAAAAATGTAAAAAAAAAATGATTACTCAGACATGAGGTTTATAAGTGCCAAAAATGTAGGAAAATATAAAAAAGGAATGCTACCGTAGAGTGCGTTTAGTACCGAATAAAATAGAGGCATTGAATTCACTGTCAATACACACTGTTACCTGCACCTTTGACGTTATAAAATGGAATTTTTTCGATATAGCCCGTATTGATTCCAAGGTACGTCAGCTACTAAGTTCAACTAATGTCCCCAAAGACATATAGCCGAGTGGATAAAAGCTTTGGTTGAAGTAATCCAAAAAGTAACTTAACCCAAAAAGTTGTGAGTTCAATACCTGGCCACAGCAGAGGGGTTGAATTACTAAAGGGAATTAACTGAAACTGAGTTACCCAAAAAAAAACTCATGGCACATGGAATTACAACAATCTACCCTTGCGGATTAAATAAAGGGTTCAGCTCGAAATTCTAACGTTTATCACCTGAAGAAAACCGGAGCGTACAACGGCCGAAACGGCGTGGATATGGCAATAACCATGAGGACAACAGTCCGAACGATGTAAATAGTGTAAATCATTAAGACCAGAAGTCATTCTTCATAGTAAACCACACAAACGGTGATATTAAAAAAAAATAATATAAGCATCAACCGCGGTATATACAAAGGGAATTCACTCTCACCGCTCTTCTTCTGTCTTATCCTTTTCCCTCTGTCAAATTCCTCAACGATTCAAACAGGGGTTGCAAAATCTACAAACATGCCATCAATCATGGATGACCTCAAAATTTATCCAGGAAATGGCAACGACCTCATATCCCTACTGGAGTCAGTAAATAGTGTCGGTGATGATATCAGAATTAAATTGAATTTGGTCCCGGCAAAGTGGGCCAAGGCAACGTTTATAACAGGGAAATTTGTCAAATCTAGTAACATTGTGCTAGATATGAATGCCTTCTTCAGGAACCTACAAGACAAAGTTTACAAATACTTAGGTATTCAAGAAGGCAAATGGCATACAATGGAATATAACGCTCTAAAATGAAGGAACATCAAAAAAAGAATGCTACCGTAGACTGCGTTTGGTACCAAATAGAATCGATGCAATAAATTCGCTGTCAATACCTGTTCTTACCTACATCTTTGACGTTATTAAATGGAACTTTAGTGATATAGAACGCATTGATTCCAAAATAGGTTAGCTACTGACTAAACATCGTATGCGTTATCCTAAAGTTGATGTTGATAGAAAAATTAACTCCGTCGGAAAGCTGATGGACAAGGATTTATTCAATTAGAAATATCCCAGGTCTTGTAAAATACTTAGAAATGACACGAGATAAGTATCTGAAACCTGATGAAGAGTGCTAAGAATATCTCCATCATCCAACAAAGCCAAGAAAGACGAAACTTCATATATGTAAGAGATAATCAAAACGACAAATATCCTGAACCCTCAACGCCTGCAGCAAATAAAATTAAGTTACAGGCGAAACCTGCTTATACGAAAACACTTGAACAAAAATGGAGATCTAAATCCTCGCATAGAAAATACTCAAAGCGTCTGGATTAACCAGACATCGATATTCGCCAGACTCATCAATGGCTTAGAAGCAGTGGTCTTAAAAGAGAGTCAAGAAGACCTTATTATGGCAGTACTAGATCAGTGTCTTACAACTAATGCTTACAAGACTAAAATCAGCAAAGATGGCTTATGTTGCTTATGGCATAAATTTCCTGAAATATTTGACTACAGAGTATCAGGGTGGCCAGTCCTTGCTGAGAAAGAATACATTGTTAAACATGACAGGCAAGGACAATATATTCATTGGCGAACGATGGTATTGAAGTCCCGGATATAAGGTACAAACACCACCCGAGTGATGCCACAAATGTTGCTGGACTGACTATACTGTGGAATTTCCCAATCCTCAAAGACAGGAAAACTGATGTAAATAGACCAAGAATAGTCATAAAAAATCTCAAAGAATGGACCTGCCAGCTAATTGACATGAATTGACCACAGGATTCCAATGTTTCTAAAAAAAAGAATTTTAAAACTGGCAATTTATAAGGATCTGCAAATCGAAGTAACAAAAATGTAGAAACTTAAAACTATGATTGTCCCTGTTGTGATAAAGGACATTAGATATGATAACGAAGGCTACCGAAAATCACGTAAGTAAAATTCCTGGATACATCAGACTCTCGGAGCTACAAAAGATTAATTTGTGCGGGACTGCACCTATCATCCGCCAGACCCTCTCCATCTAGACAAAGCGTATATACAGAATATGTGTATATACAGAAATCAAAGAAAATAATAATAATAATAATAACAATAATAATAATAATAATAATAATAAAAAAACTGTTGACCACGTAGTATCAGGGTACCCAGTTCTTGCTGAGAAAGAATACATTATTAGACATGGCAGACTAGGACAATATATTCATTGGCATGGCTGTTCGAATTATGGTATTGAAATCCCTGATACGTGGTACAAACCCCACCCGAATGATATCACAAATGATGATGGAATGGCTATGTCCAGTCTTCACAGACGGAAAATTTGATTTAAATAGACCAGACATAGTTATAAAACATTTCAAAAAAGGAACTAATTGATCTTTGTCCGCAGGATTCCAGTGTTTGTAAAAAAAAAAAGACTTTCAAAAACTGTAAAATTATAAGGACTCGCAAATGGAAATAAAAAAAAGTGTGGAAAGTTAAAAATAAGATTTTTCCTATTATGTGATAGAGACATTTGGTATGATAAAGAAGAGTACCGAGAACCATGTGAGTAAAATTCTCGGACACTTCAGCATGTCAGAGCTACAAAAGATTACTTTGTGTGGAACTGCACATGTCATCCATAAAACCCTCTCCATCTAAACGAAACGTCCCAAATGTGCATAGATAACTACCCTATAGCGCCCTGTAAGAATAGTCAAAAGCGATCGTACATACACAATATTCGGAGAAATTCTACATAATTTATGTTCAGGAAAGAAAAAATTATAAGAACACAAGAAAATTTAAATGAAAAAATTAACTGTAGTAACTTGCCAGTCGTTTTTAACGATATATATATATATATATATATATATATATATATACATATATATATATATTTATAGTAACGATAACAAATCAGTTGGTATATAATCCAAGTGGATCCTAGTAATATAAAACTATTCCCCATATGAGGTGATTTGGGATTTTATTGTTTAATATATATATATATATATATATATATATATATATATAAACAAATAGTAAGAATAAAACAAAAGCTTAATATAAGCTATAATCTCAAAATATAAAATAGAATGACGACTAAATAAATGCTAAAGTCGGAGTTTATATATGGAGAAGCTTTGGGCCCACACTTAAAATGTCGTCTGGATACTTATTCACCTCATAGAAATGTTTTGTCTTAAAAGTTTTTCTCATGGAGAAAAGAGCATTCTATCACTTTTCTATGATGCTAAAATTGCTTTTATATTAACTGTTATCGCTTGAAATCGTATCAGTGTAAGACTATAATTTCTCTTTTATATGCAGATCAAGCGTTTCCGCTTCGTCTACTAAAATTTTATCGTATTTTTCCAATTTTCGCAGTTAATTTCTTCGGTTTTTTATTTTACACCGTTTCCGTCATTATCAACAAACAAATAAATACACTCAGCATCATAAATACTTTTTTATTATCTTCTTCCCAGCATTTTTGTGAACGTTAAATATATGTCTGACGTATAAGTGACATTATGTCCAGAAAGATGTGATTTATATTGACAGCACGGCGAGATGAATATATTAAATATTTGAAACGCATTTTAAAATGCTGTCCCTTGTATTGAAAATATTAGGTTGGTGCAAAAATAATGTCGTTTTTTGACGTTCTAACATATGTGAGAAAACGACATTATTTTTGCACTAACCTAATATTTTTAATATGAGTTATTTCTTTTGCATAATAATTTGAACTATTTTCAGTCTTTTAAGATACAAATAAACAACACTGTAATATTTTAACAGACCCGTATGGCAATACAGTAATTGCCACGAAATTTGTGCAAGACTAAGTTAATATTAACCATTTTTTCCCGGAAACTGCCACTTTGTAGAAAAACTGCTGCGTTGATATTTCCTTGAACACTACACTCTTAACGCCTATAATTCAAGAGTCACTTCTTATCTTCATAATTATCACTTATTACACCGTCCTGCTTAAGACGATAAACTACATCTGCGTCCTGGGTAAGACGATAAACTATATCCACGTCCTGAGTAAGACGATAAACTACATCCACCATCAAGGTCTCTGATCAGGAGGTTTTTAGGAGCGTGAAACAACCTCTGACCCGGATTGGTAGTACCTGTTAGGGTCCCAGGTATGGGCAAATAACTGACCCCCCCTACACACACACCAAACACTATGAAAGTGTAAAAATAGGTTTAATACTAGCAACAAATTTTTGTCAAAGGTTATTACCAGTAATGAATTTTTGAAGAAAAAAATTATAACCAGCAATACATATAAAAAAATATATATTACGAGCAATACATTTTTAGAAAAGATATTAGCAGCAATACATTTTTGAAGAAAAAAATGTCGCCAGCAATAAAAATGTTGTCGGTATTAAAAAACCCATAGAAGTTGATAGTGATTTTCCAAGCGTAGCTTAGATGCGGTACAAGGCCGAAAGCATAGGACACCCAGTGAGGATCGAACTCACTAGTCAGTCGTAATTGAGCTAGCGAGACAAGCTTGCTAACTATTACACCGCCTTGGGGCGTCCGCCATAGAAGTTGATATGCCGTAAAAAAACAGACCAAGCATATTATCATATATTACCACCTCCTCTTCCAATCATATCACACACTCCATTCATCATAGCCATTTTAGCAGTAGTGCTCTACCTTGGGTGGCTATCGAAATTTGTATTTGCGAACAATATCAGCAGAAAAGTTGGCGCAATACAATCTTCCCCGTCTTAATTTACCACGATCTTTGTATTGGGTGAATATTAGTATAAAACAATATCAGCTGTTGTCAGCGGTTGATGTTTGAAATTAAGTAAAATTAGGGTTTCGAAAAACCAGCAGGATCTCCTCGGTGGACAAGTTGGCGTCGTACAATCTTCTTAGCCTTATTTTACTACAATCCCGAACTTAGTAAATAAGTGAATAGTTAACCTTTTAGTTACATGAGTCACGACCAGTGGGTTCTTAAAAATATTTGTCTGTTGGCAGGAATGAACGGATTTATTCTCTTTTTTCGTGATTGTGTAAGTAAATTTAAACTTCCGTTACCTCAGAAATCGATTAGGTCAATCAGTTCACTTTTTTATGGCTTTATCTGAAGAAATTCAACCATAGAGTGTCATGCAGTGGTCTGCCTGCCTTTCTTGCAAGCCATTAATCTTGAATCCGTTCTTCTCTTGTGTTATTCAGTAAATGTTGCCTTGGGCTGAAAGTTTAGTCTAAGAAATATCTTCATAGGAATGACTCTACGTTCGCTTTTTCTCTGTATTAAAGTGAATGAGTTTTATAAGCAACTATAGTACACTGATTGGACTTACGTTCAGAGACACTGTAAGAAACCTATGCTCTTGTACAAGCCTAACCTAAGCTTAGAAAACCGATTTGAAAATGTATTAAAAATATAAGACATTGTCTGATAAGCAACATCGAACCTAAGCTAAGCTTATAAAACCGACTTGAAAATGTATTAAAAATATAAGACATTGTCTGATAAGCAACATCGAACCTAAGCTAAGCTTAGAAAACCGATTTGAAAATGTATTAAAAATATAAGACATTGTCTGATAAGCAACATCGAACCTGGTCAAATAAAGCACCTAAGATTAATCTACCTTTTTTCTTAATCATTTCACCCCAAGCAAGGCAATAATGCAAGATGAAATGGGTTACTGAGTGTTAGGGAATATAAGACAAAAACACATTTAAAAAGAGAGCCGAATAAAAGAACAGGAATTAAGTAGTCAAACAATAACGATTGCCATTTCTCTTATATTTCGATCAAAGTTGACTGGGGTTGGGGAGAAAGACAGACGTGGCAGTTTGGATTCGAAGAGGCAGCGGAAAGAATGACTTCAAAGGAATGCACGTTACTTCTTGGCATGTCGTGTGTGGTCTTAGCCTATCTCTTGAACCTGGGTGTGGAAGACGTATCGACGCTTCAAAATTCTTGCGTTTCTCTGTTGAATTCGCGCTGTTTTGGACCCAGGCAAATGCACCTCCCAACTCACACTCACGAGATATTCTGACTTGTGACTGACCATCCGTGTCCTGGCCCTCACATTCTGTAACATACTCCATTATCTTTCCCAAGAAGGCATGGTAATTCACAGATAATATCTGCGGAGTTTCATAACCTCTGATGTCCTGTAGAGATACGGTATTTAAAAAAAAAAGAAGCAAAGCTTGGAAAATGAATAGTTCGTTGACACATCTTGCGGTTAGGTTTTGTCTCATCCAATATTTATTGGCCGGAATAATTCTTTTTTCCAACGTGTGTAAGTAAATTAAAATCTACCTTATTTCTGTATGTCTTACATTTGAAAAAAATCTATAGGTTTTGTTGTGGAGTAGCTGAACACCCCCACAGGATGGACTGGTATAAAACTATTTAAACAGATCTCTCTCTCTCTCTCTCTCTCTCTCTCTATCTATCTCTCTCTCTCTCACACACACACATACACACACACTCTTACTGAGCGTGAGGACTCGTTACTTTGCTTGTCGATTCTCTGTGTTCAGTCGGAGAAGAACTCAGAAGAGCAAAGTCTCGTCTGGGGAGATAGACAGCTGCCCGGCCTCGTGTATGTGGTGTCTACGGGGAACTTTTGCCCGAGCGTACGCGCTCGGAAAGCTCCACGTTAAAAACCGGCCTTGTGCCACATCCCGCCCTGTGGGAAGGTCTCGAGTAAATGCTGAGGATTTAAAGATCAGCTGTTTATTACATTAGTCTGGGTTCTCAGCCGTATACCATATTATTCTCTGCAATAAACTACTTCTTATTTTCTATATGTGTGTCAGCCTTTCCTATTTACGGCACAACAGGCTTAATTTCAGAAAATAAGTAACTAAAAATTTAAAAAATAACAAAAAAAGAACATGTATTTCGTATTCCATTTGTAAGTTCGACCCAAAAACTTTTTCCCCATGAACTGCTACTTTGTGAAATAGACTGCCGCTTCTTTGGGCACGACAATCTTAACCTCTTCAAGTCAAAGGTCAATATCTATCTCTCCTCCTTGTTCTCATAATATTCACTTCCTTTCACCACCTCTTATGAGTATATTTCACACTTCATTCAGTATCCCTCTACCAAGAGTGGCTCTCAAGCCTGGTTTTGGTGAACTTAATTTTTTTTTAAAGTTCATATTAAAGATGACGACACTGTAGCTAGTTGATCAAATAATGTAAGTACTTGATTTTCATATAGGCCCCCTATATTCTGCTTGGGTGAAAATGGAAACAAAAAGGATGCATACTTACAATCAGAACGAGACAACTGAAATTCTTAGTGCACAAAAATGAAGAAAGAAGGCTTGGAGTATTTTTCTTTTAGCAAGTACGCATACAAGGGTACTGAACTGATATGTAATATCAGTCCTCCTACATGACAATAAATACTTTACAATCTCATCACAAAAAGACTTACGGCAACAAAAATATGGTTCTACAGAAGGATACTGAGAATAGCATGGAGATGAAGTTCTAGAGCAGGGTTGTCCAAACTTTTTCCTTATGGGCCAAATTAGAAATTTAGGTATATTCACCGGGCCATAAAAAGTACTTTATACACACACACACACACACACACATATATATATATATATATATATATATAAAGTTCAAAACGTTGTGAATATCAAATTTTAATAACAAATATATATAATTACAAAAAATACCGTATTAAGGATAGTCATCATCATGGCTTGGCTCCGCAAAACGAAGATCAAGAGGGAGTCGCTTGCAGGCACGTGTATGACTGATAAATCCAATGTAGAGGAGGCATACACGGTCGCAGTCATTGCAGCTGAAAGTCCGGCCTGGTCTCGATGACATAGCATTACACTACTTCCTCCTCTGCATCTTGTTCCTGAGAGCCGCCCTGCAGGTATTTTCAAAGAAGGAGACAGCATGGTTGATGGTGAGACGCCAGGGGTCACGGTTCTCAGCTAGGGTATCACTGGCAATGGTTGATGTGACAGACACCAAAGGATTTTTTCAGGAAATCTTTGAATCGCTTCTTTGGAGCCACTCTGTCGCAAAATCCAATGGAGAGCTCGCTGTACAATAAAATTTTAGGCAGGTGATGATTTTCTTTCCTGGAAACGTGTCCAGCCAATTACTGAAAATAAAAAAGGGAAATTATACATATAGATGATAAAATAAATGATTTTTGACATTGCTTTCCTTTTATAATATTATCAGTATTTGCTTTTATGGTACTGGTCTTTATTCTAAGAATGTTAGTTAAATGGAAATCACTCAATCTGTTTCTTTCATCAGTTTTGATGTTTTTCATGCACGAAAAGAATTGTCCAAAGCAGTATGTACTACCCCACATGCATGACGGTTTTCTAGATAAGTTAAACCATTTTTATCTAGCTCTGGCTTTTATCCCACACACCAGCCGGTGTGTCTCGGCAAAAGACTTTATCCACTTCCCCTTTTAGTGCAATGGCGAAGTGGACCTACTAGCACAATCTGAGAATAATTTTCTCGACATACGTTACTAAAGTAAATGAAAATATGCCTAAAGATTTTAGGGTGCAGTGGGCTGCATGAAAATATTAAGTGGGCCACAGTGCGACTCACGGGCCGTCGGTTAGACGTCCCTGTTCTAGAGAAAATGTAAACAAAAAGGGGACTGAAGTAGTATCAGGAAAAGACGGTTGAAATTTCTAAGGCACATATTGAAGTAAGAGGTCTTGGAAAATTTGACACCCACAAGACATATTGAAGGCAAGAGGGACAGACGGAAGCTGCGAGTATCTATCCTAGGGAGCTTGTGTAAATTGCTGGCAGAACAGGGATTAGGAGAGATAGAGAAAAAGCAAAACTTACTAATAGCCACAAAGGACAGGAAGTTGTGGAGAGTAACAATCGACCACATCCTGAAGGTACACGGTGCATAGAAGTTAAGCTTACTAAACCATCATTCCAAATTATACGAAAACTATATATATATATTTTTTTTTTTAAATCTACAATGGACACACACTCAGATGTCTGCAAAAGTGCGTCTTGTAGATTTTATTTTAATCAGAAGCGTCATTGCGACATATGCGGACGGCAATTCTTGTCAGCTTTTATTAAATCCGGAATCGAATTGGATGTGAATAAATAGAATGTTGAGGTGGAGCTTTTCAGTCGATTCCAGTTCGAAAATAGTGAATGTTGGAAGCGATTGCAGAAAGACAGAAGACACTTGAAGCAACCTGAATGGAAGTTTTCATCATCATTATTATTATTATTATTATTAATTATTATTATTTCCTTTGTTTCCTTTTGTATTGACATTTCCTTCCGGGTCCCAACCAGAGACATAAGGTCAAAAATGTTTTTTCCAATGATCATTTTTGTAAAAAAAAAAACAAAAAAACAAACAAACTCGAATGACACACATTTTACAGAGATAAAGCTCTTCGTAATGTATGATCTCTACTTATGAGTACAACTTTGTGCATTTCTTTAAGACTTGGGCTATCAGGAATCCCTTCAATGAGTCTATCAGAACCGTTTCTAATCAATCCGAGGGTTCTAACTACAACTGGAATTATTGAGGTCCTTCTTTTTCTTGGGAGCTTTGAAGTAATAAAAATATATGTTATTCTGCTTTCACAACTGAATACATGGCGGATGATACTCAGCCTTTGGGTATATAAATGTTTGTGTCGAATAGCGGCGGCGTTATGTGTATTTTATGTTATGGTTTTGTTGAAGTTATTTATATCTTGGAATACAGTTGAATTTCTTTAAGAAATTGTAGAATATTATATGGATTAATGTCATGAATGAGTCATTTCATGTTGGTTGGTTTCGTTTAGCGGCATATCAACACCTCTATGGGTAATTTAATGCTTAATATTTTGAACAGAATTTTATGGTTTCAACTAAATATAATCCGAAAGCAATTGTATGCTTTCATCTACAGATAAAATGTATTGTGGATAACTCTTTCTTTTTTATTCATAATTCAATGCTAAATGATGTTCCCCAAAACGATGCATTAATTCAATGGTATGAAATTTGAATTAATTGGTCGATTAATTGGTTTGTATTTTACGTCCTATCAACCATTTGCAGTTTATATTATTCCAAGTTGTGACAAAAAGAAAGCAGCCGGCTGAAAAATTTCGGTATAATTAAAGCACCCTGTGCTCATAGTAATTATACTTTGATCCCGAAATCGTGCATATTTTCAGGTTTGTCGTCTGATGAAGACTTTGCGGTGCTGCTTTTTCGCTCGAAGCATCATGTATATAGGCTTATAATTTCACTGCATAAACCTGCATAAATAATTACCCGTCTTTTCCTGTTTGGTGTTTTGCCTAGATTTTAAAATAAAGCAGTATCTCTTTTTCCTGCCACTTTACTTTATTTTCGCATTCACGGGGAAGTAATGAACACAACGTATGGCGAGACACGTTTAATTTCAATTTTACGTGTCAGGCGAACGCTTAGGAAAATTAATAAAGTAAAAAAAAAAGGCGTCGTTGTCAATTTTAAGCCATTTTACGAATTAATCGGATGAAAGGAATTGCGCTTTAATTGCCTGGAAATGCGAAAGAATGACTGGAAATCCGCCATTCGACCAATCAACCAACTCCGGTAGGAAAATTGAAGAAGAAAAGAACCAAATTAATATTTTCCCACCGCCTTGTTGTACAAAAATTGTACGCTTTTTAAAAAAATCTATTCTCCATTAAATATTTTTCTTTTGATTGAAATTTAAGTTATGCTATTCTGTCTACGTCATTTTTTTAAAACTGAACTATCATTACCTATTGGCCATTCTTGAAAGCATGTTTAGCATGATATCTTTAATAAATGTTGGCGTTTATAAGCAAATCAAAAGGGAGAAGGAAGTCGGTATATACAAACATACACACACTCTATCTCTTTGACAAGCTACAGGGAATTTATCCCGGGGAGCGAAATGGCCATATAAATGGGGTAGAATTGAGTTTCATATTTATATAATTCATTTATATGCCCTATAATAAATATATTGAGCTCTCTTTTGTGGATCAGTTTTAATATTTTATATTATAAGGATTCACTTGGATTATTTACCCACGTATTTTTACATGCATACATACATATATATATACATCTATATGTGTGTGTGTGTGTGCATATATATATATATATATATATATATATATATGTGTGTGTGTGTGTGTGTGTGTGTGTGTGTGTGTGTGTGGATGTAAATTATTTTAAGGTAGAGTTTATCTGTAAAGGAACAAAATGAATAAAAAGAGACAAGAGGAAAAACTATTCTTAGCCGACGTGTTTCGTGCTCTGAGGGACTTTATCAAGGTAAAAGTAAGGGTTGCACGTGTTTATACACAAAAGCAAGGGTGTCACTGGTTTATCAAGGCTTTTAAATTTCAGAACGTTCACGAATATTCATCAGGTGGATGAAAGTTCAGTCAAAATATGTGGAGGACACAAAAAGTGCGGTAATTTAAAGTCTGGTAAGCAAGTAATATTCAAGATTTTTTTTAATAACGGAATATTGTTTGAAATGTGATTGAATTAAATCCATTACCTTATATTTTTGAAGATGTACAGAACATACGTCCATCCCAAACCATAACAATTCAAACATTATTCATTTATTAAATAAAAATTCTTGATAAACTAATGACATCCTTGCTTTTGTATATAAACACGTGCTACATAATAAACCCTTACATTTGCCCTGATTAAGTCGTTCAGAGGACGTAACGCGTCAGCTAAGAATAGTTTCCCCCCCTGTCTTTTTATTCATATATATGTATATATATATATGTGTGTGTGTGTGTGTGTGTGTGTGTGTGGTAAATAGAAACATTCGTATAACTTAGATACATACATAAAGAAATACATACATTCAGTTAAAAATAAAATCACCCTGGATAATGGCTAAAAGAATAGCCGAAAGCGCTCGAATATACGGAACATTCGGACTTCTTCTTCTTCTTCTCGTTTACTTCGTCTCTTTATCTTCTATACTTTCACTTTCTTCATCTCCTTCTTATTTTTGTTACTTTCTTTATCCTCTATTCTTTCTCCTTCATCTTTTTTTTTCTTCTTTTTTCTTCTTTTTTCTTCTTTTTTCTTCTTTTTTCTTCTTTTTTCTTCTTTTTTCTTCTTCTTCTTCTTCTTCTTCTTTTTGTTTTCTTTCTTTCCTTATCCTCTATTCTTTTCTCTTCTTTTTCTTTTTCTTCACTTTCTTTCTTTAATTTTCTATTTTTCTCCTTCATCTTCGTCTTCATATTCTTCTTCTTCATTACTTTCTTCCTTTATACTCCATTCTCTCCACTTCTTCTTCTTCTTCTTCTTCTTCTTCTTCTTCTTCATTACTTTCTTCCTTTATACTCCATTCTCTCCACTTCTTCTTCTTCTTCTTCTTCTTCTTCATTACTTTCTTCCTTTATACTCCATTCTCTCCACTTCTTCTTCTTTACTTTCTTCCTTTATACTCCATTCTCTCCACTTCTTCTTCTTATTATTCTTCATTACTTTCTTCCTTTATACTCCATTCTCTCCACTTCTTCTTCTTCTTCTTCATTACTTTCTTCCTTTATACTCCATTCTCTCCACTTCTTCTTCTTCTTCTTCTTCTTCTTCTTCATTACTTTCTTCCTTTATACTCCATTCTCTCCACTTCTTCTTCTTCTTCATTACTTTCTTCCTTTATACTCCATTCTCTCCACTTCTTCTTCTTATTATTCTTCATTACTTTCTTCCTTTATACTCCATTCTCTCCACTTCTTCTTCTTCTTCTTCATTACTTTCTTCCTTTATACTCCATTCTCTCCACTTCTTCTTCTTCTTCTTCTTCTTCATTACTTTCTTCCTTTATACTCCATTCTCTCCACTTCTTCTTCTTCTTCATTACTTTCTTCCTTTATACTCCATTCTCTCCACTTCTTCTTCTTATTATTCTTCATTACTTTCTTCCTTTATACTCCATTCTCTCCACTTCTTCTTCTTCTTCTTCATTACTTTCTTCCTTTATACTCCATTCTCTCCACTTCTTCTTCTTCTTCTTCTTCTTCTTCATTACTTTCTTCCTTTATACTCCATTCTCTCCACTTCTTCTTCTTCTTCATTACTTTCTTCCTTTATACTCCATTCTCTCCACTTCTTCTTATTATTATTCTTCATTACTTTCTTCCTTTATACTCCATTCTCTCCACTTCTTCTTCTTCATTACTTTCTTCCTTTATACTCCATTCTCTCCACTTCTTCTTCTTCTTCTTCTTCTTCATTACTTTCTTCCTTTATACTCCATTCTCTCCACTTCTTCTTCTTCTTCTTCATTACTTTCTTCCTTTATACTCCATTCTCTCCACTTCTTCTTCTTCTTCTTCTTCTATTTTTCCTCCTTTTTTCTTCTTCTCTGTTTTCCGTTATGATATTTTCTATTCGATTTTCCATTACACCTTCATCCTCTAGTCTTTCTCTCTCCTATCTTTGGATGCCTTTCTACCCTCTTTCTGGTCCTTTCAAAATACTCGCCCACATTGTCTATTCGCACTTTTCGTATCACCTCTCTCTCATAGTCCTACCTCCATCCCATTTTTCCCTCTTCCTTTCTCTCCACGCCTCCTACTACAGAGTTGTGTAGGAGCTCATACAACGTGAAAGGAATCAATGCTTCTCCAGTGCGACCCTAATTAAAATTCTACTGATATTTTTTTATTCTTTCTTGGCTAAATGTCAGTCAATGTAGAAAATGCTGAGTTCATTGACTATGAGAATGACAATGGATTCATGTCCTTAGGAGAGATCAAGAGAATGGGGAGTTTATTAATTAATTGGATGCTTACACTGGTAAGAACAGGGCACCAATCGAGAGCTCTTTCACTTCTTTTCTTGCTGTTATATGGGATTCACGCCAAGAAATACTAAAGATCTGAATTAAAATAAGTGCCAATAGGGAACGTTTATTCCCAGAGAAGTTAATCTGTGGTGATAGAAATCTGTTATGGTGAAACACACCTAGTCTATAGATAATAGACTCTCGCACCTAATATAAGTAGGAGTCAGTGAGGGTCGACTGGGAGTCGAATACGAAAGTAGTCAGCTACCACAACTAGATTACTCTGCGTAATACTTATTTTAACAAGTTCCTAACGTTTTTGTACGTTGAACCTATTTAGGACCGAATTTAGTCCAAATACAGTTTCCACTGCGGAAAGTAACTCTACAACACAATCTATACAGGGTATCAACTCTAAGAGATGCCAATGTAGTTCTTCCTGCTCTTTATCATCTCAGAAAGTCTATCTATGGGTCTCGTCTTCTTATCAAACGTTACTGGCATAATATTACATACATGCATAAAACGGACGTAACAGCAAAACTTTCCAAATCGTCTAAAAGCAAAATTGTCCAGTTGTTAAATTAAGATCTGAACCGTTGTATCTTAGAAATTATTAAAGATATCTTACTGGAATACTCCGAGGTTTTTATAACACTATTGGACGCTACTTTGAGCAATAAGAATGTATATTTACTCTCCTAGCTTAACAGAAGACTCGTGCTGAAATCGATCATAAACGAAAATGACATGTTCAACATTAAACATATCTAAGGATCGGAAGCGCATGAAGTATTGAAATAAAGTTCAAATATAAGTTGGAAAATGATCGTGGAATATATATATATATATATATATATATATATATATATTATTCCAGGATCATTTTCCAACTTATTCAAGATGATCTTCGAACTCTCTACCTTTCTAAGCTTTTAACTTTCTGTCCTGGAGTAACAAGTTGCTTCACATGTTTAACGGACGATTTCATCTTCAAATCTTTTTTCACTGCTCCTTTGACTGTCATAGCTCCTTTCTCACGTGCCAAAAGTCTTATGGATTACGTTGGATCTTCTCTAATTGATCTCTTTCGCTCTAAATTGAAAAGATGGCCCCTCTTCCTGTTGTGACCTCCTGATCCAGTTTTCCTCTCTAGTGTTCCGTCTATTTAAACTTTTTCACCGTTCTCTTGATCGTTCTTGAAGGAACTTTGAAGATGGAAGCCAGAGTATGAATGCTGGTACATGAATGATCTTTTTCCTCCCACCATTGCTCATTTGAGAAGACAGTGGGTCTGATATGAAACGTTTTAACCTGTTCTCTTTTTAGCTGAATAACTCAAAGGGTTTTTCAATGATTCTTAAGAAAAATGGTGTTAAGATAGTTGAACGTTTCATCTGAAAACGAAACTTAATTAGTTTAGTGGTTTGTTTCTTTTTTTTAGTTATTAAACATTTTGAGGGATGGACAATTATGCTGTTACACGATTTGGACAATTTTACGGTTACTTCCGGTATATATATATACATATATATATATATGTGTGTGTGTGTGTGTGCGAGCGTGCGTGCGTGCGTGTGTGTGTGTGCGTGTGTGTGTGCGCGCGTGCGACTGCTCGATTTCTTTTTTAGTTCTTTCATGAGCTCTCAAATTGCTTCGGAGACGTGCATTCATTGTTTTGCAAACAAACAATTAAAGTTTTGCAATATTATTGATACTGACCTGGCATCTCGGCTTCAGTCGCTTTCCCACAGCCGTAACGTAGCTTCCCTATCTCTTGTCTATAAATACTGACATGGGCATTGTTCAGATGTGCTCTTCTCTATAGTACCTAGGCGTTAAGAATTTAAGCGCAGTGCTTGATTGCCAACAAGGTCTTATCAGTTTAGAGCTGAATTGACTAGATGTAACCGTAAATTCTAGGCTAACAATTTATTTTATAGCACTTCTCCTTTGTGGAACTCTCTTCCAGCTTCCGATTTAATTCTGATATTCAAAAATTTAAATTCAATATCAATCGCTATCTTGTGACTCCTTAATTTATCATTCTTCTTCCATGATAGTATTTTCTCATACTCTCTGACACTCAGTAACCTCTTTCGTCTTAGCGGCTTTATTGCCTTACTTGGAGTAAAATGTCACTGTTGTGATAGTAACAGTGTTGTGACATAAGCTATGTATGAGTGTTTTGTGCTCTTTCGCAATGTATAGCAAAGTATAGGAAAGAAAGACAAAATTTACTCTAGGTATGTGCGTCTATGCACAAATCATATTAATGCAGTAGATTAATTGGCCTTGGTTAAATGTAATTACCAGAAATGCCCAGCAAACAAAATTGACAAATTTTGCAATAAACAATAACAAGAGAAAGGAAAGAGAAGAACAGGGGAAAATAATATTGAGCAAACAATATATACAATGAAAAACAACAGCAAAAGGTATACAAACTAAGAATGGTTTTAACATACAGAGGGGATACAGACAAGCGATCGCAGCGTTCTGTCTTCACAAGAAAGAACAGAACTTAATCTGATGAGGCTGTTAATTAGCCTATCTTATTGGCTAGGAAGAAAACCCAGCATGCATATGTGTGTTTTATCTGTACATTTGGGAAGGGTGGGTTTGCGAGCATTCTTATTGTAGATTGGGAATCTTACGGGACAAAAACTATTCTCATCAGAATCTGATTGGATTCTTTGGGCATCAGCTCAGGATGAAGATCAGAACTGATAGATAGCGCTTGCTTTCGGCAGATTTCAGTGAAAGGTGGGTGCATGATGCGAGCCTGGTTCGTGTGAATCTGTCCAATCTTTATTTCCTTTTTAGGTTTCTAAAATCATAACGGGGCAGATTCCTGATGGACCCCATCTATAGTTAAGCTAGACTCCTTTAATTCACCTAGTTAATGCGATAGACTGAAGTTCCCGGCGTTCTTTTTTTCTGTGGATCAGCCTTTTATATTTTCTCATGCCTAAATTTATTTTGTCTTTCCCTCGCCTCTCTGGCTAGCTTCTTCATTCAGTTTGTCGGCAGAATACAGCGGCCGCTCTTATATTTGTGGGTTGGACGGGGCTTACTGACACAGTTTGTTTGTTTTTCATTTGAATATTTTCGTTTTATTTTATTTTATTTAGTATGTTCATCGCCTTCCTCCACATTTAGTGATAGATTTTTTATCTACTTTATGAGAAAATTGCGAGGAAATAAAGAAGAAAAATATATTTGTATTTATTTCAAACATTTTACATCATGGGTGTTTTAGTAGGACCTCGGTGAAAATATGGTATTGTGGTATATATATTAGATTGAATGTAGAAAGATGGGTTCTTGTGGTGAGTGAGGAATTATAGAATGAGCGAGTTGCGAATCGGATTAGCTAGGTGTAGGAGAGAGCGTGAAGGCCATCTTTTCTCCACTTTGGCCTTGAGCCACATATTATTCAGTTGAGCTATCTCAGCCATTCATGAGCCTATCACGCCAACCATCACTGTCCTACATCCCAGTCGGAAGGTCTTTAAGGTGTCATTCTGTATCATAACATAGTTGGTCAATGTAGGTGATTGGCGGAGGCGGCCAGCCCACTTTGCAACATGGCTAGGCGTCCAGAGCAGTAGATCACTCAAAGTTCTTGTTTTGCTTGCCATCAGTCACTTGTAAAGTGCATATCAAGAAACTTCTTCTATTAGGTTCCAATCTGGTCAACTAATCTATATTTTATCCACTTATTCCTTCACTTAGAATTCTTAACTCTCTCTCTCTCAATATCTCAAGTCACTAAACAGCATTTCATGCATTATTATGATTTCATCAGGGTCACTGTTACACAATAATACAGAATTTTGGCAATCACATTAATCTTGTCATTACAAGTGGGGTAGACAAAATTCAATTGTACTGAATTTACTAAATCTTGTTTATTTTGAATTCAAATCCAACCAATGCCTTCCTAATAAGCATTTTATATTCATATTTATTTATCCAGTTGAGCTAGCTCGGACATTCATAAGTCTATCACGCCAACTATCATGGTTCTGCATCAAGGTCGGAAGGTCATTAGACTGGCATAACATAGTTTGTCAATGTAGGTAATTGCTGGGTAACCAGCCTATTTTGTGCCATGGTTAGGTGTCCGAAGCAGTAGATCACTCACAAGTTCTTGTTTTGCTCGTAAACATTGTCCTACAAAACGCATTCTGTGTTCGCATAACATTGTAGAAATATCAGGGATTATATCCATTTTATTAAAGGCGGTCCGGGCTTTAGCTATGCGAATTTTCACATCCTTTTCGGTAGAATTTATTTCGCTCCAGATTAAATGTGTATATTGCCTTTCTTATTGTTATACTGTTCGCATGTTAATAATATTCCAAAAGAAAATACTAGAACACAAGGTTAGTGAAAGAACGTGGATTAATAATAATACAATACTAGCAAATATCGTAGTTAGAGCGACGTTCTTTGTGACTACTGTGCGACTGGCATTTACCCTATCCTCCCGACAAGGAGGGGTGTGGAATACGGCCGGTTTTATGTGGGGCGATTCCGAGCCCGTAGGCTCGGGCAAAAATTCCCCGTAGACCCGGCATACACGGGATCGTGTTTGTCTACCTCCCCAGACGAGAGATATAGGCTCGTCTGGGTTCCTCACTGCCCGAGGGCAGAGAGTTCGACAAGTGTGTCACAAGCCTAATGTAGGGCGATTTACTTGACCCCCCCCCCCACGCCACTGTGTCAGATTGTGACACAAGGTCGGTTTTTAACGTGGGGACCCGAATGTTTCTACTCGGACCACTGGTCTAAGCTAGTCTTAGCTGGTGAAAGCGTGTCTAAACTAGTCATAGCCGTGATACCTACCACCTGTGCCAGGTATCAAAACTGCCTGATGTAGCTGCGACTCCCTTGTGTGCTGTTTGCGACTACTTTGATAGTAAATGGAAGAGTTCATGTGCAACATTTTAGTGTAGCGTAGGTCGATCGTCTTTTTACAGAAGAGTTATATTTATTTCATGGGACTTCTACAGAGAAAGAAATGAATGAGAATTGCATTACGTGGTTCTAATCTACAGTAGGAATGTTTATTTTAACAATTTATGCACTTCGCTATGTATCGCATCGATTCTTGGGTATGTATCACATAACAAGCGTATAAATTGTTAAAATAAACATTCCTACTGAGGATTGAAACCAACAAATGCAACTCTCATTCATTTGTTTCTCTGTATAAGTCCCACGAAAGGAATAAAACAAAAGCAATAAATATTTAATCCCGAGAAGATCGTATTAAAGACAATGAACGGAAAAAGATAACCGAACGAACAGAACACAAGTTAATATTCAAACGTTTTACAATACTTCATTCTTGAGTGGTTATTAGTGTCGTCATTGAAATTCAGCGGTTAATCTTTACTTAATTAATCAATCGTGACGGCTGTTAAGCTCGTTTTACGTGACCTTATTAAAAGAAATCTAAATAAAGTCGATGACTCAATTCATTTTAAGTCCTTAATGCTACCTCGTCCGTTCCCTCCTCCCCCTCCCCCCAAAATCACTAATTCCTCTCTTTCACTGACAATGAAAGGTTAATTAAGATAGTGGTTACGAGCGCTGAAAGTGGGATTGGCGTGCCGAGTTCAAACTCAAGCCGATGACGTTGCGTCCGATTTCGCTCAAATACCGTTGGAAAAAGTATCATTCCATCTGTCGTACCAGCATGGGGGTGGGTGGGGCTATAATAACATGGAAGACTGATTTCTCTAGCCTTTTCGTGAGGAAAGAAAATTTCTGAATTCAAAACAACTCTGAAGAGGAATGGGTTGTGTCAGTGAAATTTAAAAAGAAAACGGCATTTCAAAAAATGACATTCTTACGTTTTATTTCATTTTTATCAGCTTCAGTTAGAATGACGTCTAGTCTAATGTATGACGATAAACGACATCCGGCAGCAAGGACTCTGATCGGGAGATAGGATATTTTCAGTAGCGTGGAACCACCTCTTAATTGATATTGTTCCCAGGTCCACCCTGACCCGGGGTGGTAACACCTGTTAGGCTCCCAGCTATGGGTAAATAGTGAACCCCGAAACAAAAACAAAAAACTATGAAATTATAAAAAACATGCAATCAAAACATTTTATATAAAAAATTACCAACAATACATATTTATAGTAAAATTACCAGCCATCATATTTTATAGCCAGATGACCAACAATACATTTTATCTGTAGTTAAAGGCATACAACTACGTTCAAAATATATTTAGTTTAAGCCATAAAATTGTGTTCAATATATTTAAGTTTCGGCTCTGAGTAGCCCTTACAGGTTGATATGCCACTAAACAAAATGAACCAACCAAATAACCAACATAAAAGGACTCTTTCATGACATTAATCCGTACAGAGTCCTACGATTTCTTAAAGAAAAAAGCGCCTATTCCGAAAAATACATTCAACAAAACTACAACATAAAATACACATATCACCGCCTATAGCAATTATGTCCACACAAACATGTATATGCATAAAAGCTGAGTATCATCTACCATGTATTCAATTGTGAAAGCAGAATAACATATATCATATTTTTATTACGTCCAAGCTCCCAAGAAAATTAAATTTTGGCATTAAATGACCCATAAGGAGTTGATGTGCCGTTAAACAGACAAATCAAACCACAGAATGACATCGACAAAACGCCCCAAATTTACTGGTTTCATCATCATCATTTCCTTGGCTGCTTCAGTCACCGGGGGTAATTAAGAGCAGGAGAAACAGGTAACCTCTTTCAGGATGATCTGTTAGCAGTGGCTCTCAGGAGTCCCAGCATTGTTATAATCGTCTAACCAGCTTACGTTGGCGTCCTCGTTTGCGCCCGCCTTCAGTAGTGCCTTGCATGATGGTCTAGCTGAAGCTTTTATGTCGTTTGACGTGGTCAAACCATGACATCTTCCGACGCTTAATAGTGGCGAGGAGAGATTCCTGTCGGCCCACGAGACTTTTAACCTTGCTCCTTACATAGTCCTTGGTTTTGTGCTCCCAGTAGGAGATGCGGACGAACGATTCTAGAACAATGGCATACTGCATATTTGCATCCCGACAATTGCATAGTAGTCAATTGCGCCCCTGGACATTTGCGTCCCTAGACAAATGCATCCTTGGATAACTGCGTAACGTATTTTCTGTTTCTTCTGCTCTTAATTTATAGTAATTGCCTTTAAAAATAAAGGCAATTACCATAAATCTTGAAAAAAAAGCATTGATAGTAATCATAAACTTTTAAAAAAACGAATAAAAGGAATAAAAAAAATTAAAAGTTTATCTTTGTTTAAAATGCAATGACAGATTAACAGTGTTGCGAAATTGCTCTACACATCACCAGCATGTTTTTGTTTCATCGGCGTTTTTTCTAATGGTAGCTGTAATTTTTGTCGTCCACAAATATTTTTCCACCAGTGTTTGATTTTCGGAAGTTAGCCATGGATTCCAAATAAAAATATAATCTCTAAAATCCAGAATCTATTAGATGTCTGTGGTACACACTGCTGGAATGACCTGAAACTTCTAGCTTAATTTTCTCTAGATTTAAAAAAGAAATTTTCTCTCTTTTTTTTATTTATGGTAATTACCTTTCTGCTTGCTTAGAGTAAATAAAGGTATTGGTGTGCAAATTTCTATATTAAACAACTCTTTTAAAAAATGAAACTTCAAAAAATTATCAGGGGTTGGCACTAATCCAGGGACGCATTTGTCTAGGGACGCAATTGTCCGGGAAGCCAATGTCCAGTACGCAACTGTCCGTCCACCGAATAGGAGCTTTCTCAATTTTGAATTTGTTCTCGAACCTCACCCAGGAGTGTCTTCTGTAGAAGAGGAGGGATACGACCTACGATTTGTAGAGCTTGATCTTAGTATGGGTGCTGATGTTGCTCTTCCATGTCTTTTCCAGTCTGGTCATCGAATCTGTGGTTGTGACGATTCGTGTGCGGAATTCTACGTTGCCGGTGCCATCTTTTGACATGATTGCCCCCAAGTATTTGAAGCTGGAAACTTCCTCAAATGACTCGCCGTCCATGGTGACGCTGACCTTTCTGTTGTTTGTGCTATTCACCATTACTTTGGATTTCTCTGAGTTGAATTCTATTCCATAAGCTGTGGTTCTTTACCAATTTCATCATCACCATCATCAATTCCTTGGCTGCTTCAATCCCCGGGAATACATAAGAGCAGAATGAACAGGCAACCTCCTCCAGTGTGATCTGTTGGTAATGGCTCTCAAGACTCCCGGAATTGTCACATCTTTGATGATGTCTAGCTTTTGCGTTACCGTCCTCGTTTGTGCCCGCCTTCAACAGTGCAACAGTTTTCCTTCTCCTAGGCCGGTTGCCACGCAATTCTGTCCTGCTATTTACCCATAGCTGGGTGAGAAGAGATGGATTCATACCTTTCCCAAGTTTATTAGCGCGTAAGTGAATGCAATGAATTCGACTGCAATTCGAACTCGGCTCTCTGATTCCTCAATCCGAGTCATAAAATATTGCCTACAACATAACACCCAAGCCCTTAAAAATGAAAGGGTATCATCATCATCATCATCATCATCATCATTCTTATGACTGCTTCAATCATTGGAAAAACCTAAGGGCGGAAAAAACAGGCAAACCCCATCCAGGATGCTCTGTTGGCGGTGGCTCTCAGGGTTTCCGGAATTGTCATGTCCGTCTAATCTTTGATGTTGTCTGATCAGCTTTTGCGTTGCCATCCCCGCTTGCGTCCGCCTTCAACAGCACCTTGTATGTGACGTGGCCAAACCATGACATCTTCCGAAGCTTAATAGTGATAAGGAGAGATTCCTACGGGCCAAAGAGACTTTTGAGCATACTCTGTACACAGTCATTGTTTTTGTGTTCCCAGTAAAAGATGCGGACAAGCTTTCTCAAGCATTTGTTCTTCTGGATCGTTTTTTGTCTCAAACAGGTGTGTCCAATCTCAAAAGTGTCGAAGAGGATGGATACGACCAGCGATTTGAAAAGCTTGAACTTAGTATGGAAGATGATGTTTCTCTTCCATATATTTTCCAGTTTGGTCATCGCGTCTGTGGCTGCGGCGATTCGTGTGCGGAATTCTGCGTTGCAGGTGCCATCTTTTCACAGGGTTACTCCCAAGTATTTGAAGCTGGAAACTTCCTCAAATGACTCGCCGTCCATGGTGACGCTGACACTTCTGTTGCTTGTGCTATTCACCATTACTTTGGATTTCTATAAGTTGACTTCTATTGCATAAGCGCCGGCTCTTTCAACGAGTTTGCCGGTCCGTGTTTGCAGCTTAATGTTACTGCCCGCCATAAGGTCAATATCGTCTGCGAAACGCAGGTTGCAGACTGATGGATATAGAAATAGTGTGGCCGCGGAGGGTTTCGTGTATATTTCTCTCCAGAAACAGGTTGAAGAATGTTGGAGAGAGTAGACATGCCTGCCTAACAACGTTTATGTTCAATCAAATTCAGTCATGCAACAGAATTACTTTCGGGAAAAAGAGAAGAGAAAAGCCATAGTACTTTATTCAATGCAGAGCGAAGTAAATTGTAATATATCCACATTTACAAGCATTTTGGATGTGAACATATAGGCGGCCATTATTAATTTAGACAAGTTTTGATGATGTGATATAAAATTCAATTACTAAAGATGAATGGTTGCCGTGACATTAAAGTGTGTGACTCATTGCGGAATGCATCGCAGAAACAGCTGCAAACGACAATTTCATTGGGCTCTATTTAATCGTCCAAGTCACTTTGAAACGATTCAGCGCGGCAGACGATAACCGATGCTATTAGCACTTGAAGCACTACACTCGCAAAGATGCACGAAGCTAAAATAATGGTTAAATAATAGAATTAACAGACTGGATGGACGAAAACGAAAGATTTTAATGATTTGAATGGACAATAAATCGGTTTAATCAGCGAGACGAGTGATTTTCAGCACGAGAAAACTGATACACAGAAAGATTTCACAGGAAAATATTTATGAAGAATTAGGAGTTCAAACTTGACATTTGTACATAAAAACCAGACTACTGCTTAGTCTTTAATAAAAACAGGGATCAATTTGGCACTACATTTATATTATAAACATAACCCCTTTCTAAACTGATAACAAGTCACTTTTCCGATTCTGAAAAATACTGTGGTTCGTGAAAGGTCAAATGAGTGCTAATCTACAAAAAATTATTCCTCCCAAAAATACTATTTACATCATCTTCATTTTTGTTGCTATATTTATCACAACGTTTCGGTCGTTGTACGCTCCGGCCTTCTTCAGGTGGTTGGAATGTCGAACTGAACCCTTTATTTCGCTCGCTGGGTTAGACTGTTCTAGTTCCACGTGCCATGTCTAATGGATGTCAGTTATCAGTTATCTCCTGTTAATTACCCTCTCCAAGTTCTCCACCGTCTTAACCAGGTATTGAACTCACAACTCTTTGGGTCCTGTCACTGGATCTAATCAACGTCTTTATCCACTGTTCATTTTTTTTTCTAATACGAGCTGAACAGTTACCTTAATTAGTGCTACTGACATTAGAAGTATTTAATTTTTACTTCTTTTGTCTGCCGTATCATGGCTCCCCACAACTCCCTATCTTTTGTATATTTAAGTAACATTTGTCCACTTACTATACTTCCCCTCAAGCTCGTTAAGTATTTTGCTCACTGTTTACCTTTGCCACTCCTTTGAGTGTTAGTTTCTCCAAACCGTCTTTCTTCATTATGGGTCCCAGAATTTTCAACTGTTTTCCAGAAAATTTGTTACTCACAACGGTATACTCAGCACTGTTCTTTTGATATTTTCTATGGATAATACAATAATTTTACAGACAGTAAAGAGCAGAACTCAGCTAATGTTTAAATAACAGAGTAGACTGTGCCCTCTACGCTTGGTTGGAGACTAGTCTAGGAGAAGGAAATCTGAATTCCAAACGAAATAACTCCAACGAACCGTAACAAAGACTGATGTTCATTTTCAGAAGACGTTGTTGTGCAGCGTTCCCTACTATGAGCTTCTGGGGATGCAAAAGGCTGATTTGAACAAGTATTTACCCTAATGCCATCCACTAATTTGATTATGTTATGTTAGTCACTTTGGTGCACGGTTTCTGCATATATTAAACAGAAATAATAATATTGCTGTCTCACATTTCAATATACGAATCGCGATCGAAGCGTAACTAAAATGTTTCGTTTATTAAACGACTTGTGACGAGCGATGAAAAGTGGATGATTTACAAAAACATGAAAGGCAAGAGATCTTGATGTCAGCGAAGTAAATAACCGTAACAATGACCGGGATGATATGTACTTTTTTTCCATTTTTGAACTCATTCGTTCTGGGGAGGTGAACGATTGATTCAAAAAGGCATGGTTCCTAATTCTACGCACTAATATGATTATGACAGACGCATTCGTGTATAACTTCTGTATGTGGTTCACTAATAAACGTAACAAAAATGTCCCATATTTTTAAGCAAACTGTGACTAGCGGTGAAAAGTAGTTACTTTACAATAACTCAAGTGTTCATCAGGCAAGTGAAATTACCAACTTCTGACGGTACCAAAGACTTGCCTTCATCCTGAATAGGTACTATGTAACTTCTAGGATTGGAAGAATTCTCATATGATTTGTTCTTCCTGGAAAAAAACTTACGAGTTTTTTTTTCCCGAATATTCAGTGCCCAATTAAATCAGTTGAATGCAGAAATCGAATAAACGCGTCCGGTTTCTTTTTAAGAGAAAGCGAATAATTCAGATGCCAGACAGTATACCTCTTTGAGGACCACTCAACATTTGATGAGTGGTCCCCAATGTCACGGCCTGACTGTGAAGTTTGGACTCGTTTTCACTGGATATTAGACCAGGGATGTCCAAATTTGATTAATATAAGAGCCACATATGACAAAGTTCAGATGTTTGAGAACGGCAAGATTGAACAGAATTTACACACGTGACCCATGACAGATAAGGTACAAAGATTTACCTCCTTTAACCGTTAATGCAAAATCTTCCTCCCACACGGGCTTAAAATTTCCGTTTTGATCTTCATATTTTCGTTTCTTACGGTTTCAGGGCACCATCTAACTTCACAAAATTTTCACAGACCCTTTTAAACAAAACTTGTATCCGAAGTGTACCAACTAGGTCTGCGCAGTTCAACATCTTATGTTACACTGCATTAATGTACATGACGTGAGTGCGGTCCTCTTAATTCCTTTACGCATGAGCTCAGTCTTCTGACTATCCTCTCTAACACTTGCTGACTGAAAATTTCTTTAATCCCTCTGCCTTCCACCATTCCTTCCCTCAGCACTAAAGAATAATGCCTCACTCACATCTAGCATTCAAATAAGGATTTAAATTCTTAAATATTTTATACAAACCATGAATATTAAACTTAAGTTTTAATCTAATTGGGGCATCAATTCATGCCCAGTAAATAATTATAAAGCTTTTTTTGATTTTTCTTATTTACCTTTTATATTAACTGTGATGAAAATGGCGCACAGCCAACCTATTTCCACGAGCCGCAAGTGGCTCGCGAGCCGCGCTTTGGGCACCTCTGATATATAAGAAAGGTATCCACGAGCCGCATATTAACGTTCAAAGGGCCGCATGTGGGTCGCGAACCGTGGTTGAGCCACCCCTGTATTAGATCTTTGATTTAACATTTCTTCTCGTCTTTATCGAATCCTTTTAATGAAAATAAAAAGTTAGATCCCCAGAAAACTGCAAAAGGAGCCGCAATCAGAACTTTGTTGAGAAACATAAAATTATAAAGATACAATGAAATTATGAAGCTGCCTGAAAGATTATAGAACGCCGTAAGATCAGGTTTTATTGACTTATTTTTGAAAGAGGGCTTCTGTCGAGATTCAAATGTATTGCCGGTATTTTTTTCAAAAATGTGTTGCTGGTATTGTTACTATAAAAATATATTTTCATGTTTTGACCTCAGTTTCTTATTTGCCCATAGCTAGGACTCTATGGTGCTACCAATCTGGGTCAGGGTGTTCCTAGGAACAACAGTAATTAAGACGTGGTTCTACCTCCCGGTCATAGGCCTTGCTGCCGGATGAAGTTCGTACCCAGGACGCACAAGTTTTGAATTGAAACTTTTCTGAGAAAGCAGAAAACGTGATAGTGGCATGGAGAAAGAAAAAGATCCTCTTACAAGTCGTCAGGAAAGAATTCGAGGTCCCCAATTGATATCTTTAAAAGAAAGATGTATCCAAAGGGAAAGTAGACGAAATGAGCGAAGCAAAGTAAAAAAGGGAATGAAAATAATAATAATAGGGAGAGTTACAACTAGAAAATTCCAGAAACATCAAGAGAAAAAATTCCAGAGGAAAAAATTCCAGAGAACAAAATTCCAGAAAAAAAAAGTTCCAGGGGAAAAATTCCAGCAAAAAAAAAAAAATTGCAGAGAAAAAAAAATTCATAGAAAAAGTTCCAGAGAAACAAAAATTTCAGAGAAAAAATTCTAGAAAAATAATTCAAGGGAAAAAATATTCCAGAGAAAGATTTCAGAGAAAAACTTCCAGAGAAAAAAAGATAAAGTCTGAAAAAAAAGAAAAGAAAAAGAAACCAAAATAATAAAAAGTAAAAAATTAGAATGATGAAAAACAGATTAAGTAAAACAGAAAAAAGAGACCCCCCCACCCACCAAAAATCGAATACTACAATCGAAATGGAAAATAACCAAACAGAAAGGCAAAGATAAATGCAAAAACGGGAATTAATAATATTCTGTGTGTATAAGGCTTAACAGAACATCAAAGTGTAATAAAGATGCCAACAGAGACTGGCGAACACTTACGACTTGAAAAAAAGTCCAAGCAAGCTGTTATAAGATCACGTGACTAATTCCAAACATGGCGTCTTACAGTAAAACTTCCCATAAATGGATATACATAGAAAGAGAGTTCAAGATTCGAGCAGGGAGACAAGCAAATTGAAAGAAAGCAGGGGTTAAAAAAAATGGACAGCTCAAAACGATGGCGATGCAACTGGCCGTTGGCGGACACCGTTCTTATTAGAAAGAAGCTGTGAGACAGTACGGTCGACGTTAAAGGTTTAACAGGTCGACGTATTGTACGTGTCGTCTCGTATTGCATGCTGGGAAATCCCGCACCCAAGTTAATTGACAAGACAATTTCATTGAGAATAAAAACTAAAACATGGCCAGCACTTACGGGAATAATTCAGTGAGAGAAACAGACACACCAGTTGACATGATTCGTGTCAAGTTGCACACACTTAGAAAGTAAAATCCAGAATGTTTTATTGAGTGTATCAATATATATATATATATATATATATATATATATATATATATATATAGTAAGGTTCAACCTTTACAGGGCTAGTTAGGAGGCCATGTGTGTGTATAGTAGTGGAAGATAACGGTTAACCCTAGCCATGAACAGGTTAAGATTGTAGTGATCGGGGAAACATCCTGTTAAGAGTCGGTTCCACAGGGCAATGGTTCGCGGGAAGAAGCTGCTCGAGTGGAACTTACTTCTCACATACCGAGGGAATTTGTGTGGTTTGCTACTAAGTAAGTGGCCTGACGGGTTCTTGTGAAGGTTAGGCCTAGCAGAACCCAGGAATGTAGTTCGTCCGAGCACTTTCCGTGGAAATAGCAGTAGAGCAATGAGAGGCTACCCACATCCCGCCTGTGGGAGAGAGGTTGAAGGGTGAAGAATAATTCGTCACTCACAAGGGCATGGAAACGCTTTTGGATTATAAAGGCTGAAGAGTGAGGTTTGGACAGCTTCCGCCAAAATATGACAACAGTGCTCCATTTTCGGCCTGATCGGGCTCTTGTAAAGAAAGGGGGTAGTAGGAGGACTTACGTACTTACTGGAGCGGTACAGTGAGCCGAACATTTTGCCTGAATCCTTAGCAATGGATCGTATGTACGAGTTACACTTAAGGTCGGGCCCAATAGTTTTTCGAGGCAAGGTGCCTCCCCGAGGGGATATCCGTTCATTCCGATTGGTGGTAGTTCGGGATAGGATCAGCGACGATGGAATGTAACTAGTTTGGTCTTGGAGGCATTGAATGTAACCAGTCAGTTTTTGATCCATTGAGTGGTTTGGACAAGATCGAAAGAGAGATCAGACGTCGATCTCTGGCCATCAAGAGTTTTAGAGGTGCGCCTGTATTTAGTCGTATCATCAGCAAATGATCTTAGTATATTCTTTCGCAAATCATTTATTTAAATCAAAGAGAAGGTTGGTCCGAGGGGTGACTCTTGAGGGACGTCTGCGTTGACCGTTGTGGCTCTGAAGAACTGACCATTAATAACTGCCTTCAAGGAACTACTTGTTAGGAAGGATTTTATGATAGAGAAGACTCTTCCAGTAACTCCATAACTCGAGAGCTTGTGTAGTAAACATTTGTGCCACACCTTGTCAAAGGCCTTTAAGATATCTAAAGCTATGGTCCTCGAGGTGTGTTTGTCAAGAGTCTCTCTAAGTCAGTGAAATGGTAGTTAGGACGTCAGCAGTATATCGGGCTGATCAAAAACCATACTGCTTATTTTTTTCTGGGTTCTCGACGAAACAGCTTATTGATGATACTGAAGAGATTGATGGGTCTGGACCAGATAATCGCACGCCTGCCTTCTTGAAAACCGGGCATACACTTGACACTTTCCATAGGCTTGGTAAGGATTGAATAATTTCTCTGGGATTGGGGATAATTACGGGTTGATATTCTTAAGGATAAACACTGGAATTTTGTCTGAGTCAGTGACTTTCTTAGGGTCAAGGCCTTTGATAAGTCTAGAGTCTTCTCATGCTGTAATGGTAATATTACTGAGATTGTGCTCAGTGAGACGTGGGAAGTTGGGGAGGGGATGGTTTTTATCGTCTAACGTTGAGTTTGAGGCAAAGATCGAGGCGAAGAGTTCATTTATAATTGTGGACACAGCCGTTTTACCTATGTTCATGATTTGGTTGGTTCACGGGATCCAATTTGTTTCTTTTCAATCTTGGCGTCGACTGCTCGTGCGTAGCTGCACTTGGCGTTTTTTTTAGATATTTTGCAGCCATCGCGAATAGTTCTAAATACAGTGAGGGACAAACTACATAGTTCCTTGCGATAGATATTGAAGCCGTAGTTTCGGTTAGTTATAGATGCACCGCATTCAGGGGTAAGCCAGTGCTGACTGGTTTTTGCTGGAATTTTATTTTGGTAGGGGGGTATAAAATTTTCCATACCACGAAGGATCCAATCAGTGGCAAGGGCAGAAGTTTTGGGGGCAGCATGCTTGAAGAAGCTTGGAAGGGGAGCTTCCATCACATAGGATCGAAAGCTGTCTCAGTCTGCCTTCGCATAGCAAAAATCCATCTATGGAACGGTATGTCAGGGGATGCCTTAGGTTTGGCATCAGTCTGGACATTGATGTATGTATGTTTATTTAGTCAGCGTATCATCATTCAAACATATTCCATTGAATAATAATCTGATCGTTTCTAGTTGTCTATAAATACATGCAATACATTTTTATAAAATAAATTAATAATTAATAATTACTAATAATTAATAATTACTAATAATTAATCATTACTAATAGAAGTTGTATTTTTGAAAAAAAGGAATGAACAAAAAACTTCTCGACACAAAACCAAGTAGACATCGATACATCGATACATAAAAAAAGACTCCATCTTCGTCCTGATCTGGCTCTTGTAAAGAGAGGAGTCAGGTACTTACTGGACAGATTCAACGTTTTTCGCGATGGATCGTATGTTCCTGGTCTAAGTTTAGTTTAAGTCCCAATAGGCGCTCAAGGGAACATTCATTCATCGTGATCGGTGATGATTCGGAAAAAGAGCGAAACATAAGATGAAATAAATACCCGTCAACATTTAATAATGGTTTAAAGAATTTGGCTTTGTACTTGTCTTGTCTGTATGACGTTTAGCCACAGCCTTTGTTCCAGACACTGAATAGAGACTTTAATTCTCACTGAGTGCCCAATACTTTTGGCCTTGTGCCACATCTAACCTACGCTTAGAAAATCATTGGGCATTTCGACGTGGTACAATGTTTAGTATGCTTGTCTCAAGATCATTTACGACTGAATAGTGACTTTGATCCTCACTGAGTGTCCCACATTATCGGCCTTGTGCCACAGATAAGCTACGCTTAGGCACTCACCATGTATGTTTCTGCTTTTATCAGTAAAACTAAAACACCGCATATAATATTTATTTTTCTTACGTCTTTCCTAGAACTCAAAAAGGAATTGTTCATTATTTGTCTTTGGTAATAGCATGTGCTAACTGATTTACTAATGTGGAGAATTATTATCTGAAAATAATGGGCCCATCACTGTTTTTTTTTTCATTTATTTTTGTTTACACTACGCAATGCTTTTCGTTGAGCCGCCATGTTGACCCAGACGTATTGAACTTAAGCAAAAAGATTCATAGTGAAGCCATAACATTTACGAGAAAATAATGCTAGGTTTTTTGTCTCTGAACGAATATTTCGTCGACAGTTTGTTTTCTAAGAACGAAATCCATTCTGCAGAAAAACGAACAATGATTGTCAAAGACCAACAACAACAACAACAAAAAACCTTCTTATCATCTGCTTGCTACTTACTTAACAATTTTTGTTTCAAAAACGGCGACACGCTCAAAAAAAAATCGATAGACTTTTCTTTCGTTGGGTTCGACATATTCATTTTGACCCCGACTCATCTACTTCCAACTCGAGAAAATCAGACTAAGTGCCAAGCCGTTCAAAAAAAAAAATAAAGAAAGAAAGAAAGTAAAGAAAAAGGCATTCCATTCTAAAAACTTAATATTCTATCTCGGTGAACAAAAGAATAGTTCAGAACAAAAGTATTCCATCGCGACAGTTTCATTTCATTAAAGATGAAACGGTTTCATTCGACTGTAGTATACACTTTAAATGGTAATAATAATAATAACATACTGTATTAAGCAATCAAAGATAAAGAGAAGGAATAAACGCTTGTACTGTTATTGACTAAGCTATGTTTAGAACGACAGAAAGGCAAATAAGAAATGAAAATTAGGCAGCAGCAGCAGTCTTCTAAGTGGGTGAGGGGTTTCAGCTGAACATGAACACTGGCACCAATATACACAACGGACTCAGTTATGGGGTAAAACAAAATAAATATTTATTTTGTAATTATTCAATAAGATGCTCAAATGATTAACAGTACACGATTTTATAACATTGATGTCGTACTGAAAGCGACGAAATATTAACATCTGCATCACTGAAATAGAAAAACTTGCATTTCTTTATTTTAAAATCCTTTAGAAATATAAAAAATACCTGGGAAATATAGACGGAGTATTAATTTCCGGCAATGTGATTTTAATCTTTAAAAATTAAAATATAATTGCAGTTTATTCAATTCTATATTATAAAATATTTGCAAGGACTACAGGGTGCGATGGGTAAATTGCCGCCATTTTATATTTTTAAGTTCACGCATGCGCGTTGTTAGTTTTTGGATTTTGTCGACTGCGCAGTATAGTAGGGTCAGTTGGTCACCATCTGTGAGAAAAAAGAGCATCATGACGCAATTCACTCCGCCAGAAATTTGAAACGGCATGCTGTAAAGCTTGCCATTCGCACCGAAAGTCCCAATACGAACCTTTCAGAGTGTTTGGGTGTCAATCTGAGTACAGTGTAGAGAATTCGGAAAGAGTTTGATGAGTCTAATGGTGATTACGAAAGGTGCGGCAACTCGAAAATCTCACTATGATCGTTTTGATAGAAAAGATCTCCGGGAGTTGTTGCTGAGGGCCTGGGAGTCAACACGAAGACCTAGATCAAGTGCCTTGAAGAGGTAGTGTTGCCGGGGGTCAAGAGGGTGACTGCTAGAAGACCCTATGTCTGGCAACAGGACTCTGCACATGCCACAAACACCCTTACATCTGGCCGCTTACCTCTCCAAACAGCAATCCCCTTTATTATTATGTGTGGGTCTCAGTTGAGTGAGAAGGCAAGGATTATGGCAGCATTCATCAATTTAAACAAGGACACTGTCCAGAAGAGTTTCAGGAGATGCTGAAGTCGTCTGGAGGCCCTGGTTAAAGCCAATGGCGATTTTATTTAATGAATTTACTCTTTAGTATTTCAATATATTTTGTGTAATTTTGGTAAATATATCTGTTAAAATGAGATGCCCTTTGGCGTCATTTGGGTGACAATTTATCCATCGCAGCCTTTATATATATTTGGCTTTTACACCAATATCCGGAGTATTATACGCATGGCGGATAGATAAAGTAGGTAAATGACGGAGCCAGTCAAATCAGTCTACCAGGGCGACTAGCTAATCCCCATTGCAGACGCTTGCTCAGGCACATTTGTGTTTGTTCAACACCCACTGAACCTACCTGTGGTTCATACTGCAACGATCGGACTTTATTTAGATTATCTGGGAGATAGCGCGTTATCTAGCGTGATCAACAGTCTGAACAAGGCCAGCATGCTCAAACGCTCGGTCACGATGACTTGTGACGTCGTGTTAGCGACGAAGAGTTCCGCCTACCCAGTTTCACTTACAAGGCATGTATCAACCACCGGTATGGTTTTCAGGCACAATAATATCAAATCGACCCTGGTGAGATTCAAACCAGTGTCTCATGGTAAGTAAGCGAACCTTCTAACTATTCGGCCCATTTGCGGAGAGGTGCTTGCGGAGAGGTGTTTGCGTAGAATTACTTGCAGAGAGGTACTTGGGGAGAGGTACTTGCGGAGAGGTGCTTGCGAAGAGGTGCTTGCGAAGAGGTGCTTGCGGAGAGGTACTTGCAGAGAGGTGCTTGTGGAGAGATACTTGCGAAGAGGTACTTGCGAAGAAGTGCTTGCAGAGAGGGTACTTGCAGAGAGGTGCTTGCGGAGAGGTACTTGGGGAGAGGTACTTGCGAAGAGGTACTTGCGAAGAGGTGCTTGCGAAGAAGTGCTTGCAGAGAGGGTACTTGCAGAGAGGTGCTTGGGAAGAGGTACTTGGGGAGTGGTACTTGCGAAGAGGTGCTTGCGAAGAGGTGCTTGCGAAGAAGTGACTTGCAGAGAGGGTACTTGCAGAGAGGTGCTTGGGAAGAGGTACTTGCGAAGAGGTGCTTGCGAAGAGGTGCTTGCGAAGAAGTGCTTGCAGAGAGGGTACTTGCAGAGAGGTGCTTGCGGAGAGGTACTTGGGGAGAGGTACTTGCGGAGAGGTACTTGGGGAGAGGTACTTGCGAAGAGGTGCTTGCGAAGAAGTGCTTGCAGAGAGGGTACTTGCAGAGAGGTGCTTGGGAAGAGGTACTTGGGGAGTGGTACTTGCGAAGAGGTACTTGGGGAGAGGTACTTGCGAAGAGGTGCTTGCGAAGAAGTGCTTGCAGAGAGGTGCTTGCAGAGAGGTGCTTGGGAAGAGGTACTTGTGGAGAGGTACTTGCGAAGAGGTGCTTGCGGAGAGGTACTTACAGAGAGGTGCTTGAGGAGAGGTGCTTGCAAAGAGTTCCACTCTACCTGTACAGATGCGAACGTTGGAACATGACTGTCAACACCTGATATTTATAAGACTCGTAACCACATTTACAACGATTCTAATGCAGCTGGAATGGCTCACATTCTAAGACTCAAAGTAATATTTTTCTCCTTTTTAGCCACTGATAACATTTTGAACAAAAAACAGTTGTCTGATGATTAATATATTTTCCAGACTTTAGGTAAATTACTGCATAGACATACCTTTCTATCGATCTGTCTATTAATCAGTCGACCGATCGATGATTTGATCAAGCTAATTTTCTCTCTCTTCTTTGGTCTCCAACATTATTTTCCAACGGGTTACTCTTCTTATTCTTCTATCTGCCGTATCCTTACAGGGATCACGTCTCTCCACAACTTCCTAAAGCCCTAAAGATTGTTGAATAATTTAGTTGCATCTGAAGTCAGTACTAAAAGTAAATTTACCCATTCAATGTCGAAGTCGAGTGCCGGTACATTCTTTCTTTTTTTACACCGAGGTTGACTCTTTACAAGGTCCGGGGGCCACTCGCGGTATGGGGTATGTTTGGAGGCCATTTGTGTGCATAGGACTGGAAGACAAGACTTAACCCAGCCCTGAACACGTTGATTGTAGTGATCGGGGAACATCCTGTTGAGGGTGGGTTCCACTATGTAAGTGGCTTGGCGTGTTCTTGCTGTGAAGGTTTGCTTCGATGGGACCAGAGGGTGTAGCTCGTCCGAGAACTTTCCGTGGAAATAGCGGTAGAGCAGTGAGAGACTTGTCACATCCTGCCTGAGGGAAAGAGGTTGAAGGATGGAGGATAATTCGTCACACACAAGGGCACGGAAACGCTTTGGTCTCTATCAAGGCTGGAGTGTGAGATCTGGACAGCTCCCGCTCAAATATGACAACAGTCTCCATTTTTGGCTTGATCTGGCTCTTGTAAAGGTAGAAGATAGTAGGAGGGATTAAGTAATTCCTGGAGCAGTACAGGGAGTCAACCATTTTACCTGCATCCTTAGAAATAGATCGTATGTACGAGTTCCACGAGGTTGGATGTGAGTTTGAGGCCCGATAGTCATTTGTCTTAAGGTGCTTTCACGAGAGGACCTCCGTTCATCTCTATTGGTGGTAGTTCGGGGTCAGATCGTAGAAGATGGAAATGTTACTAGCTTGGTCTTCGAGGCATCGAATGTAAAGTCAATTTTTACCCCATTGTGTAGTTTAGGCAAGAGCGGAAGGGAGCTCAGTCGCCAATCTCTGACCATCAAGAGTTTTAGAGGTACGCCCGTAATTGATAGTATTATTGGCATAGATTTTCACAAATGATCTGAGTATATTCTTAGGCAAATCATTTATGTAAATCAATGTTCGTACAAATAGGGACCACTTGGGTCTCTGGCGCTGAGCGCTAGGGCTCCGACGGACTTGACATTGATAACTACATTCAGGGACCTACCTATTAGGAAGAATTTTATGATTGAGAAAACCCTTTAAGTGGTTCCATAACTGGAGAGTTTGTGTAGTAAGCCTTTGTGCCACAACTTGTCGAAGGTCTTTGACATATCTCGTGCTATGGTCCTCGACGTGTGTTTGTCGTCAAGAGCCTCACTGATTCTGTGGGTGATGGCCATCAGCAGTGGATCGAACCGACCGAAACCCATACTCTTCGTCGCTGAAGATGGTATTATTTTCTAGGTGCTCGACGACATTTTTATTGATGATAGCCTCAAAGAGCTTGCTGATGATACTGAGGATCGGATCTGCACTGGGAGGGGGGAAGATCGTACGCTCGCTTTCTTCAAAACCGGGAATACACTTCACACATTTTACGGATTGGGAAGGATTTCTCCTTCAAGCAGCGGTTGAATAATTTTGCTAGGATTGTGGATAGTTCCGGTGCGATGTTCTTAAGGACAACCATTGTAAATTTGTCTGGACCAGTGGATTTCTTAGGGTCAAGGCCTTTGATTAAGTCTAGACACCTCGCGTGCTGTGACGGTAATATTACAGAGATTGTGCTCAGTGAGACATGGGAACTTATTGAGGGAATGTTTTTTTTCAGCTAACGTTGCATTAGAGGTAAAGATCGGGGAGAAGGGATATCCTCTATAATTGTGGGCACATCCGTTTTACCTCTGTTCATGATTTGGTTGGTGATCTTCCAGAATTTGCGGGATCCAAATTTGTTTCTTTTCTACTTTGGTCAGGACTGCTCGTGCGAAGCTGCACTTGACGTTTTCTAGAACCTATTTGCAGCGATTGCGAGCAGTTCTGGATACAGTGAGGAACAAACGACATCGCTCCTTGCGACTGATATTGAAGTATTGGTTTCGATGAGTTATGGCTGTAGCACATTCAAGGGTAAACCAGGGCTAACTGGATTTTTTTGTGGAGTATAAAAGTCTCCATTCCAAAAAGGATCCAATCAGTGACAAGAGCAGTAGTTTTTGAGGCAGAATGCTTAAAAAGTTTGGGAAGGGAGTTTCCATTATATAGGATCGAAATCTGTCCCAGTCTGCCTTCCCATAGCGAAAAATCCATGTATGGAACGATGCATCAGGGGATGCCTTAGGTCTGGTATCAATCTGGTCACTGTTTAGGGGATGGTCTTACGTGTCTAGTGGAGGTGAAACTTTTGATAATCACTTATCATGAGGTTATGAATAGGTCGAGGAAGTTCGCCTGATGTCCCGTCATGACCGGGACCCGATCAGGTTCTCCGATGGTCTGGCTTAGTTCGTAGGCGATGGAGAAGTCTCTTCAATATCTGCCTTCAACATCGGTTTTGTTGGAGTGGACTAGATATTGAAGTCACCGCAAATATGAAAGCTGGCCGAGGGGAATTGAGTAAGGATCTTGTCAATCTCGAAGATTACCGGCTCTTCTATGGTAGTAAGAGGATATGTTAAGTCTCGGCATTTTTCGGTAAGTTGGCTGGTCGCAATGTAAAATGTCGTTCTTGCTGTGGGTTGCAGTAAAAAATAAAAAGTTTGAAAAACGCCGCTTGAATTCAACTGGAAAAAAATCGATGAGAGCAAAAATGAAAAAATAAACTGAAGAATGTTATTAAATCGTAGTCGGTGAATCAAGAGATTTGGGTTCTCAGGTTAAAGAAAAGGACGAAAGGTAAGAGAAAAACGGTAACTCTAGGGGTTGATAGAACGGCTGGAACCGTTTGATAAAGTTGAGAACACGTGCCTAGAAAGATAAGAATAATGAGTGTATATTGATTCACAGATAATACGAAAGGGATTCTGTTCCTAAGGTTTCGGGAGAATTATACCTACTATCCCCCGAACACTCCGTCCGTTGGGGAGCCCAAATTTGATTGGGGGCCCCGGGCGTTATCTTATCAGCATTTGTTTTTTTTTTCTACCTACATTTATATACGTTACAAATTAAACTAAACACAACTCACTATAAAAGGATGACAAATATTCGCGGATTTTGATGTCATTATGTGGTCATTTTTTTCGTCAAAATCCGTGAATTTGTCTTGCACATGCTAAATCTCGAAAAAAAAAAATATATTCACTATTTTTTTATCCATAAATATTGAATGCGTTAAATTCTTCAACTTTTTAACAAGAAAAATCTCAAGTTGATGTTAAAATTTCCGCAACACATTGTTGATTTATTTAAGATGGAACTATCTGTTATGACGTGTCTCTAATTTACATTTAGATACATTGGACTTATTTATATGCGGCATTGTCGTATGTGTTGGATCGAATGATAATGTATGAGTTCTTGTGATGATAGAGTAAATTCTAATGAATGAACGGATTGTGAATCAGATTAGCTACGTTTAGGATAGCCAGCCTCACCCAACTTCCTCTTCGGCCTTGTGCTAAAATTGTAATTATATTGCAATAAATAATCATTGGATTTATTTTCAATTTTTCTGGTTGGTCGCCATTTAAGTTCGCGCATGCGCGGTGTTTGTTTTTTATTCTGTCAACTGCACAGTATAGTAGGGTCAGTTGGTCACTGTTTGGTGAGAAAAAGAGCACCATGACGCAATTCGCACCGTCGGAAATTTGGAAACGGTATGCTGTACTGCTTGGCATTCGCACCGGATTCTCCAATACGAACATTTCGGAGTGTTTGAGTATCAATCTGAGGATAGTGCAGAGGATTCGGAAAGAGTTGGATGAGTCTAATAGAGACTACGATGGCACGGCAGCTTGGAAAACTCACTCTGATCGTTCTGATAAGAAAAGAACTCCCGAATTTGTTAGTGAGGGCCTCAGTCTCAACACAGAGGCCTACATCAAGTAACTTGAAGAGGTAGTGCTGCCTTGGGTCAAGAAGGTGACTGCTGGAAGGTTCTATGTCTGACAACTGGACTCTTCACTATACCACACATGCAGGAGAAACTAGTCATGACTCTGTCAATTTCTGCGGCCACATTACCCCTTACATATGGCCACCTTACTTCTCAGACTGCAACCCCCTTGATTTTGTAGGGTGCAGTTGAGCGAGAGACCAACAATACAATTTCTCCAGTATTCATTTTGTATTAATTTTTTTCGAATTAATTATTGCTTATTGCTACAAAATTCTTTCTCGGCAGTTGCTATGGTAATACAACCCTGGTCAAATTTTTAAGACCAGATACAAAAAGGTTAAAAAATATAAAATATTGTTACTTTAAGCGAAATATATTTGCGAAAAATTTAAATTTAATTAGAAAATGTAGTTTATCAACAAAATTTTAAAGCTATTAATTGATTAATTTAAAAAAACATTGAAAAAGTTTTTTTGTTTTTTTTGGGTTGGTCATAAAGATGAAACTATGTAAATAAAAATAGTAAATACAGAACAAATAAGTCACAACGACAATTTAATATTCGGTATATCCTCCACTTTGCGAATTACTTCGAAAATTCGCATTGGCATACTCATTATTAACTTCTGCATGAGAGTTCTTCGGAGGCTCGCCCATGATGCCTAAGTTGCAGCACGAAGAGCATCCACAGTTTCAAATTGCGATCCATGTTTATAAACATCTTGCCTGGCTGCTTTACTGGCTGCTGATCGGTTCACTGTCATTCATAATATGGATACTGCCTAGTGGACCAGCCACCCCTTTCCGTCCACACGTGTTTCACCAAGCCGAAAAAGGAGAGGCACCCAGGCAGGTTTTGGGAGGTCGATTTTTTCAAAGGACCCTACTTACTAAAATCACTAACAAAATGTTATCTTTCCCAATTCAAAGTTGTGCTGTAGACAGGATTTCTAAAGAATCCTGGTCATTAAATTTACAAAAACATGGGCTGAAGACAAGATTCCAGTGAAGCCCTGGTCATTAAATTGACTTACAAGGAAAAAGAATCCATCTATTCATTTCCTAAAGGTGTGTAAGAAATCGTATTGCTACATACGCCATCGAATATGGTCAACCCATGATATCAAGCTTTACATAAACTGTTGGTTAGCTTTAGTCTGTTTTCTGTCAAATGTTATCAATTATTCCATCATTATCTTTCGAAATAGTTAAATTATTTAATCATTGCATTTTTAAAATTAAATTTATTGATTCGAGATAATAATTTTAATGTAATCTTAATGAATCTACAAAATTGCAATTTTCAGCAGAGCGTTATTAAATTTGAAGTATAATTTAGTCATTTATTAAAACGAACGAAGAATAAAGGCGGTAGACTGATGATTGGCCCGCTTGTGAGCACGTGACCGAGTGATTAGGACGTTAGAATTCCAGTCTTAGGAGCCATGTTCAAATAACGCCATGACCGATTTATCAAGGCAGTGATTATTTAATAATATCTATTCCATCGCGCGGAGCCTGAAAACAACGCCCTAAGCACTATTACCTCGTGCAGCAGACTCCTGAGAGGATGCTTTCCCGATAATTACAATCTTAAAGTCTGTACTTCAAGTCTAGGGTCAACCGTTATCTGTTGTAACCTAGAAAAGGTTACTGAATGAAGAATAACCAAAACGGAGGTTGAAAATGAAATGGTAATCTTTATAACATTAACAAAATACAATACTCGCCAGCGGCGCGAAATAGGTAATCCACTGCTAGCGGCGGACATACTTAGACATCATATTACCCCCACTCTACTTACAATAATGTCCAACGTATTTATGAGGATTGGGAAATACCCATTAGTGTTCATAGGTACGGTATATAACAGATATCCTACACACCGTCATAATATTTACTTACTTACTTCTCTTACGTCCTTACAACCGCATACAATAACCCTCTACCTCGAGTGATTCTTGGGCCTTATATTGGGTGAACATTTAGTAAAAAGAAAACAAGTATTTTAATAAAAAATTATAAACAAATAAGTATTTCCACAGAAAAGAGATGCCTAATGTTTACAATGAGTTTTTAAAAAATAAAAATCTTTCTTGAAGCGTTTTAGTTTTAATTTCAAGCTAATAGATTAAATTTAATGTTTCCAATAAGCAAAATACTTTGCTGTATTTCAAAACTAATTCAAATTGACTGGAAGGAGTTTTTAATCACTAAAAATTGCTGGGTTTAGCCATTTGTAGGCATCCGTCAGCACAATTCAATTGTTTTTATTAAAAATCTTTCAAAGATAAAATATAATTTTCTGAAACTTTGAGGAATTTTAACTGATTAGATTTAAAGTTTAATTAATCTGATTTGAAACAAATATTACTTTTCGTTTAAAATATCACAGAAATGCATTTTTAACGCGTATGTAGGAGTTTATTTAGGCTGCTGATAGCTTGACAGTTTGATTGACAGCCGGAGGTTTAATTCTCTTTCTACGAGGTACATATCTATAAAAATTAATATAACATAAGCGCCTTTTTATATCATTTTTAACTACCCAGCAGTCAAAAAATCATTCAGTCTTTCCTCTTGATAATAATATAAAGATTCTGACAATAAAACTTTATTTTTAAGTTTGCGGCTTTTTTTCATCAAATATATTCGTTTTTTGGCGAATCTTTGGCGGTATTTATAAAAAAATAATAATAATTGATCCCACCCAATGTTTTTACTTAATATTCTCCGATGAAATGGCGGGCGGTTCCCCTTTTCTCATGGATTTAATATACCATCGAATGCGGTATTAAACAAAAGCATCAAAACTACCATCCATCCTAATAATTACATCGATACTGACACAGCAAATTTTATATGAAGGAGAAAATGACAGAATATTCCCCCATGGATTCTAGTGCTGCCTGCATTTCGGGAAGGTTTTGTCTTTGTTTCAGTGACTCAATACCCCGCTAACCCATTTCCCACTACACGCTTAACGTCAGTCATTTCTTTTACAACTAGCAAACGAAATACAGTAGAATCCCTGACAACCGAACTAAGAAGGTCTTCCGGATATGAGGAATTGGTTACAACGTCCGGATATGAGGGGTTATATATAGAGTAAAATAAAAGAACTGAAATCGGGTTTAACATTCATTTTCAATGTTTTATAGTAAACAAAATAAGATCATGGTGAGTGAAATATAACGGAATTGATTTTAAAGAAAAAGAAATAAATTATGTAATGTTAATGAAAATTCATTAAATTAAGTATGCCACGTATGCAAAACAAATAATGTAACGAGGATTTTTTAATCGGTGTCGCATGATGATTCTTTCTCTTCTAATGTCATTCTCAACTTTTTCAGCTTTTCGTTTGGCTTTTTGTTCTTGAAATTTTTTAAACGAAAGACAATTTTTAACTCTATGTGCGTTATTGCAATCGCCATATCTGAATGCTGGATTTCTTCCCATAAAACTAGCAACCTTTTCAATAGCTTTTTCAATTTTAATCCAAGTTTCATCACAATCATGTTTTTCATTTCTTTGTTCATTGTGACAGTGCGAACGCTGGAGAATAGTTTCATACAATGTTGACTTTCCTACGTTGTACTCAGCCATTAGTTACAATGAACTTTCACCAGTGTCTAGTCTGTTTAAAATTTCCATTTTTTGCGATACCTCCAAAGTTGTTCTTTTCCTCTTATTCCCATCATCTTTTGCACGAATACAAGCCATTAGGGAGAAATAAGCATAAGCAATTATCCAAAGTAAATTTCCTGAAAAGCAGAATTTTCAAATCAGTTACATATCACCCAAATTGTTCAAATATACACATCAAAATAATGTCCGAATATGTGGGATTCCGGATATAAGGCACTCCGGATATTAGGGATTCCGGATATGAGGGATTCTACTGTATTTGTGGCGGAAAACGTAGAAAAGTTCGGTGCCAAGATTTGCATGGATTGTTTGAAAATTTAGTTGAGCAGGTTTCAGCATTTAATTTGTATGTTGTACACTGAAAATCAGGAGAAAAAAAAACAAACAATGGTCAATTTTTCGGAATTAATGCAAGCATTACTCACAGAGAGAATGGGACCATTACAAAAAGAATTCGGGATTATTTCGAATTTATCTTTGGAAGTTTTACATTTTAGAAACCTTCCTGGGTAAGACGATAAACTACGTCCAGCAGCAAGGCATCTGCTCAGGAGGTTTTGAGGAGCGTGGTGTTCCCAGTTTCACCCTGACCCGAGGTGGTAGCACCTGTTAGGGTACCAGCTTTGGGCAAATAGTTAACACACAAACTTGTGTAAAAATAGGTTTTAAAACCAGAAATACTTTGTAATAAAAAAAAATTATTAACGGCAATAATTTTTGAAGGAAAAAGTATTATCAGCAATACTTAAAACATACCAGCAATACAAACAGCTACATATGAAAAAAATATGACCAGCTATAGATTTTCTCAAGGAAAAATATTCCCAGAAATAGATTTTAGAAGAAAAACATTACCAACAATAAAAATTTGTTTCGGCATTAAATAACCCATTGAGGTTGATATGCCGTAAAAAAAAAAATATATATTTTAGAAATTTTAAAAAAATTATCATCAGTCAAAAAGTGGTTTAAATTACGATCAGTCAAAAAAGTCGGATTATTTTTTTTAAAAATGAGTATTAAATAAAAAGTGCTGTCTAAAAGTTATGTAAATTTAAAAAATTTAAAAATGACCATTATTTAGTAAGTGTGTCTATATTTCTGGGATGTGGTATTGTTAGTATTTTCACTATTTGCTTTTTTATCATTCTCGTTTATACTATGCCTGTACTATTAAAAACTAGTACAGGCATCCCTCGAGTAATGCGTTTTCGATTGCTGCATACATAATACTCGATTCGTGCAGTAAAATATTCTTCAGTTTAACCATAGTAACTGAAAACTGATTTTTTTATAGTTACCGATGTACACATTAGCAATATTAATTGAGGGATTCCTGTAATTTAATGTTTAATAAACGAAACTGAGTAAATGATGGTCTTGATGTTTTTTATGTAAATTAGTATTTAATTGCATTGTGTCACATAGCATCCTCCATAGCTTGCTTAAACTTTTCGGCCACCCTCTGGTAATTTTTTAAATTAGCCCAAAAAGTAGTTGTTACTTTAAATAAAAGAAAATTACATAGTATAAAAAAGTGAAACATGATTTTTTTAATAGAAATTTTGTTATGACAAAAAAACAAAAGGAATTTAAGATTAAATTTTGCTCTCGTCAAAATACCCCCCTTTAGCCTTAATTACTGCAGCACATATTTTTTACCATTTTTAGCATTTGTTGCAAAAGTTTCTCAAAGTATAATTTTGGTAATTGATTCCATTCTTTCTTCAATGATTCTAAGAACTGTTTTTCCTTCTTTTTCTTTTCTTTCACTTTTCTCTCACGTTCATTCCATGCTAATTCCGCGGGTGGCTTCAAACTTTTGAACTGCACTGTATATCGAGTTATTCTTCTGCGGATCTATTTCCATGAATGTAGCAGACCAGACTAGTTTAAGCAAAAATATAAAATGTATTTTCTCTTCGTTTTCTTCTTCTATTTTGAAGTAAATATTTTTCTTTGGTGAAGATAACAGTATTTTCCAGATCATCTTACTATTCATATCAATAAAGTAATTCCTCCCGGTCGGCCTCCCCATCATCTTGTATTCTGCTTTCGGTTTTTTTTTCATTTGGACGTTGAATTTTTATATATATGTAGTCTAAGCAATACATATTGTATTGACTACAATCAATTTCAATCGTATGTAGGCCACGCACACATACACACATATATACATACATACACACATATATTTATACACATATATATATATATATATATATATATATATATATATGTGTGTGTGTGTGTGTGTGTGTGTGTGTGTATAAATAAAGAAATTTTTTCTCCTGATGATGGCCATTTTGGCCGAAACTAGTAGAGGAATCTAACTGAAATAATAAAAACTAAAGAATATTAATATATAATCAAATGTGTCTGAAGATTTTAATTTTTTAATATTTTGTATGGTTCAAAACACACACACACACACACATATATATATATATATATATATATATATATATATATATATATATATATATATATATATATATATATATATGATAAAATAACGTATACCAGTCTAACATGTTTCACTTTTATTCAAGCTTCGTCAGAGATTGAGAGAAAACAGATAGAAAACACTGATATTTTCAATTTTGTTTGGGTCAGTTCTCATTGGTCGGTGACATGTCACACTGCATTAAAACTGAAGATAATACTATATTTATGTAAATTAGTGAAGATTCTTGTATATCTAAGTGGCCATCGGATGGTAATATGTATTTGTAATTCTGTATGTGTGTCTGTCTAGTGAGACTTCTAATGTCTTCACTTTTTTGCAGTCAGCCAGCGCAGCGCGATGTCACATAATTCTAATCTATGAGACCTTAATACTAAATGAGATATCGACTTCAACTGTGTCAGACATGGTTGTTCGGCAAATCGATATTTCTGCCTCTATTACAATTCATTTTTGGTTCTTTTACTCATATTTTTTATTTTTCCTTCGTTTTAAGAATTTTTCCTTCAGTCTTTTTTTTTCTTTTCTTTTTTTTCTTCTTTCTTTTTCTTTATTCCGGTATTTCTTAAATAATCGTTTGTTCGTCCAACGGAAATGTTTTTTGAGACATTTAACTTAATTTTTACTGAAACCATTTCCAAAACGATAATGTTTCTTTTATTGTTTTGTGCACTATATTTTCCACTAATGTGTAATTTCTAGAGTTGACATTATTTCAAAGTTTAATTGACTTTTTTAAGTTCATTATATTTTTTAGGCAATATTATTTTATGGCCTATCGATTCCATTATTAGCTAACGTGTTCCAGCTAAATTACTCCACATCAAATGTCCTGGCTTTTATGCTTACAATTACTTTATTCTTTTTTTATTGTCGATAATACGCGGGTGGACGTGTTAAGTGGTAATAACAATCGCCGTGCTAATAGCTATTCTGTGCAAAAGAACCTTTCGAGACGACAAAATGATAAAAGCACGCATTACTTCTCCTCAGAAGTAATCAGTTGCTTAGTTTTTATAACAATAGGATTTCTATGTGGAGATGAAGATTCAGATGTTCTTGATATAACGAATATTTGTATTGTTAAAAAGTTGCCAACAACCCTCAGAGTTTTGAAATCTATAAATTGAATGCAAAGTAAAGTTTTATTAATTTAAAATATATATAGTCATCCACAGACAGTCTGTTTCGCTGTATCATATCTAATCAGTGTGACTAGACATCCGATTGCCTCAAGCCAGGATCGAAACCCGATTGATATAGAAATATTCCCCTATCAGGTCCCGGCGGAGAGGAAGGTGAATTTTTCCGTATTTATTTTGAATAAACATACCAGTGACTCAGAGTGGTCGATTCATAGAAGAGCCTTGCATTATCAGCAGTATTTTTAACAAAAACACTGAAAAGATTTGCACACACTACATACAATTGGGACAAAAAAAAAACGAACTTAAAATTATATCAAGTGCAACAGAGGACGTAAAGTGGGACACTTAAATCCGTATTGGGATAGCCAAAGATGCCTTCCAAAAGCTAAGCAGAGTATTATGAAATAGAAAACTTTGCTAGAAACAAAGAAAAGAGTACTGATCTGTTACGTGATATCCGTCCTCCTGTATGAATGAGTGCTGGACAATCTCTTCAAAAATTAATAAGAGACTTGAAGCAACAAAATCTGGTTCTACAGAAGGCTACTGAGGATAACATGGACCGAACATGTTAGCAACGACAAAGTTTTAGAGAAAAATGGAAACAGGAAGAAAATTTATACTTAACACCAGGAAGCGGCAGCTGAGGTTTCTAGAGCACATAATGAAGGATGAGTGCTTGGAAAATCTGGTACTCACAAGACAGATTGAAGGCAAGAGGGACAGAAAAAAACAACGCATAACATACTTAGTGACGTTAAGTAAATGGATGGCGGAACAGGGTTTGGGAGAAATAGCAAAATGACAAAATTTAGTAAGCGCTACAAAGGACAAGAAGTTGTGGAGAGCCATGATCGCCTACGTCCTGAGGGAACACGGCACATAAAGAAGGTGTAAAAGTTGCTAGCATCCAGATTTTTTAGGAAACTGAATGCATTAATCAATCAATTCTTTTTTACGGCTTATCAACCCTTCGTAGGTTATTTAAAGTCAGAAAATATTTTTAGATTCTAAGAATTTTGTGGGGTGGGGTGGTTAATAATGATTTACTGATACAAATCTTACTAATTAACCAAGATATAAGATATACCATTATCCATCTGACTCGGAACAATTACTGTCTTTGCCAGCGTCAAGGACTCAGTTTTTATTCCTGAAACAAGTCTCGAAAATTTGCCGTCCGTTCTTGAGGACGAAGGCTAAGGCTTTCGAAAGACCTATGCTAACCCCAGAGGAAGGTTATCTATGCCAGAATTGATGTTATGCACATTTTCGAGACTTATTTCAGGAATAAAACTTGCGTTCTTGACGCTGGCAAATACGGTAGGTCCCATCCATTGTCCAGCATGAAAGATCTTTGCATGATCACATTACAGTTTATTGTCACAAATTGGGTTTGTTAGATTCTGCTATGGAGCACATCCAATATGCTAGTATCGATGTCTTCTTCGCAACTCTGGCACGGGTGGCTTGCCGAATGGCAACCCATGATTTGATGCTACGGCTATATGGGTTTTGAACTCTCCAAGACTGATTACTAACCACGGATAAAGAGCACAGTATGCTCTGGTATTTAACTCATTGCTAGGAGGAGAGGAGAACGATTTCTACTTTTTCCCTGGGGTATTTGTGCGTAAGTGAATGTAATGAATTCGAACTCGGCTCGACGATTTCTCATTCTGCGCCACTATAGTTTACATCACTTGCATATCTACAAAAATTATGAAAACTAAAATATTTCTTGATCGTTGTTGGCGTTGTGAAAGCGAAAAATATAATTTTTGGGAGTTTCAGATTTTTGGTGGAATTTTCCCTATGGTCAAATGGAATATATGATTTCCCGCTCTTTTACAGTTAGATGTGTTTTTTTTTTATGTGTTTTTTCCCAAGCTTCAAGGTTGGAGAGAACTAGTTTTTCAGGCGTAGGCATAAAGGGCATGTGTCGTCCCAGGTTTTACAAGTTCTAATTCTATTTATTATTTTCCATTTTACTTTCGGTGTTTTTTTTCGTTTCTTTAAATGCCAGTAGTATTGGGATAGAGATGTCTGATTTCTATTTTGGATGTTGTTGAAGGAGCTTTTGTGTTGTCTCCATCTAATTTTAAAATTATTCTTTGTTGACCCAATGTATATCCTGACAGTGTTAGGACTCTCCATGGATGAGATGGTACATTGGTATACCACGGATTTAATGAGGCATCTAAACCTGGGACGACCCATGCCCTTTATGCCTACATGAAAAACTGCACATCATTAGGTTTCTAAATAGTGAAAAGTTATTGAACCATAGACATGAGTCAACGATTTTCTGTCGACATCAAATGATTTTTGCATTAAATAATTAATAAATAGATTTAAACAAATAAAGTCCATAGTTTAAAAGCCTTAAAAGCTCAGCCCAATAATTATTGAGAAAAACCCTTTGTTAAAGTATAAAAAAAGCCATGTGAATAAACAAATAAATAAACAGATCAAATAGATAATAATGAAACACAACCTTCTCGTCACTCAACGACCCGCGGCAAGGCCATAAAAAATTGCCGTCTGACCAGCCGAACCTACGATCACTCTTGAAATAGACTCCCCATTGTAACTTGACACACATTTTTCGAAGGGGACTGGTCTGTAGATAAAAATTAATTCTTAGCTCTTTGAACCACCTAACCAAAATGGCCGTCACTAGCCGTTTCCATAGCAACTAATGTTCCAATGAGACCGCACTTATAAACACGGGCTAACCAAAAGATAGCTTATTCCCAAATTCTCGCTTGACAAGGAAGCGGGTCCAGGCACCTTAACTCTACATACCTTCAAAAGTATGTTAGGGGTCTCGGCTCTCGCTTTTGAAACATGAGAACTCTTATGTAGCGAAGGAATCATATTTTTAAAAACAAAAAGTATTATAATATATATATATATGTGTGTGTGTGTGTGTGTGTGTGTGTGTGTGTGTGTGTGTGTGTGTGTAAAATTGGACACTGAAGTCAACACCCCACGGCAAAATCTGTTTTATGCTTATACGCAATCGTCGATTGGCCTGACGATTGTCAATAGGCATGAAGCAGACTGTCGCCGCTGGATGTTGACCTCAATGTCCACTTTTATATTTACATACGCTCCATCCCTGATATTAATCCCTTTAATCCATAAATGTAGCATATCTCAAAACTATATTTTATCATATTTTGAAAACTTAATACCAACTTTATTACCAACTATAAACACACGCCTAAAACATTAAATTACACCAACTTCTTTTTTTGAATCCATTCTTAAACAATCTAACTCATATTTATCTAATACAAAGAACACGTGGTTAAAGAGAACCCTCCCTGCCTCCCATCAGAATGGCTGATGCCCAACTCCAGGAGAGCACCTCCCAGCGCCTGCTTGGTTACACGATTTCCACTGACCTGAAATGGAACAACTACATTGAATCAATAGCTTCATCTACCGCAAGGAAAGTTGGTTCTCTGTGTCGCGCCTGAAAGTTTTTCTCGCCCGAGTCCATCCTTCAAATCTATAAATCAACCATTCGTCCTTACATAGAATACTGCTGCCATATATGGTCTGGTGCCCTCGCTGTTCATCTCGAGGTCCTCGACAAAATCCAAAGACGCATATGCAACGTGTTAAGTCCTAATCTAGCATCTCGTCTACAGTCACTCTCTCACAGACGTGCTGTGGCTTCTCTCTGTCTCTTCTACAAATATTTTCATGGCAACTGCTCTGACGAGCTACTTTAACTGGTGCCCAAACTGCATGAATTTAAGCGTGCTACTATGTTGACATCATGGCGCCACCCTTTCACTGTCAAAACGGCTAAATGTAGCCATCTCTTCTACTCCAACAGCTCCTTATCTCGCACTTCCCGTCAGTGGAACTCCCTTCCTCTTATTTGCTTCCCTGGCAGATATAAACAAATATTCAAAAATGTAAATCGACATCTTCTGATACCTTGATCCTGATCCCCGTCATTCTCTGTGTCCTTTCCTCAAACACCCTCTTGATTCCTGCTCTCACTTTCTGTAACCCTTAGCGTTCTAGTAGCACTCCCGCCTTGCCTGGGGTGATATGCTTAAAAAAAAGAAAAGAAAAAGATGTATGACCGAGTGCAAGTTGCGCATCCCCTGATCAACTAAGTACACGTCATCTGCTGATGTGGCTTTGACCATGAAACGCACATATAAAATTGTTGTAACCGAGAGAGAGAGAGAGAGAGAGAGAGAGAGAGTTACTGAATGAGGAATAACCAAAGCGAAGGTTGGAAATGAAATGGTAATCAACAAAATACAATACTCGCCAGCGGCGCGTAGTAGGTAAACCACTGTTAGTGGTGAACTACTTAGACATCATATTACTCCCACTTACAATAGTGTCCAACGTATTTATGAGGATTGGGACATACCCATTAGTGTTCATAGGTACGGTATATAAAAGAAATGAAGAGAGAAATAGAGTATTTTACGAAACAGGATCGTAATTACGTACTTTTCGAGCGTCCTGCACTTCGATGCACTTGGGGCGCAGCAAGCCACATTGATACAGGATGTCAGACGATTTGAGACTCGGGTCACCCCTTGTTCGATCTCTCTTTCTCTTTATATTCTAATCCTGTACAATGCGAGGCTCATCAACGGAAGAACATCAAGTGTTGTATTTTTCTATTTTTAACCACGAGACAATTTGTATATCATATTTAGTATGGTCATAACTCTCATCATATGACAATAAATATTACTTCTGTTTACAGTGTACACCTTGGTGTAGAGTACGCTGCACAAAATGCGACATTCCGGCAGCATGTGGTTCGCGATGGATTCTCAAAATAGTTTGAATAGATTTTGTGATCATCAGAATAAATTCGGAGACTCATTGCATTACGAAAAATGAAAATTTTGTGAAAGCGTAGCTTTATTCAGCCAATATGTGTTTTTGATTAAGATATACGCATTTTTAGGGTTATCTCTTACTCTATAACTCTCTTACCTTGAGTGGCTCCTGAGCCTTATATCATTCTGTCATTTTTGGACTCAGTTTAAACTCTAGAAATTTACTCTTGCAGTCCGCGGGTAATTTTTTTTTTTGACCCTTCATATTTTTTCAATTATTCAATGCTGGGTAGAGAATAATGATTCACTAGGTTAATTTGATTGTTCTTTAGTAGCGGGTTCGATCTTCACTGGGTGTTCGTGTACAAAATTCGACTAATTAGTTTAGCAAATACAACTCGCCAACCATGGCTCGAGAGCCCGATCTTCCCTGTTGTTTAATCCATAGCTGGGTGAGAAGAGATGGGTTCATACCTTTTCTAAAGGCGTTTTAACAAATGTGACGCAACGAACTCGACTGGAATTCGAACTCGGCTGGAGTTGTCCTTCTACTGAACTGGCTTCCAAATGTCACAGAATACGTTGGCTGATACCAAATGGCAAACTACTGGTCAGAACTCTGACGACCTGAACTAGAAATCTACCTTGACTGAATAAAGTGTTCGGTTCGAAATTCCAACGTATATCACCTGAAGAATGTCGGAGCGTACAACGGCCGAAACGTCGTGAATATGGCAATAAGGATGAGGACAACAGTCCGAACGATACAAATAGTTTTAATAAGTGTGGGAGGTTCTAAATTCTGACAGTGATGGATTTCCATATTTTTAAGTTTGGATATGAGACAATCAAATGGCAAGCCAACACGTAATGGTGAGATTTTTGCCCATCGAGTGACATGTGTCCTCTCTAACTCCCTCTCCCACTTGCAAGTAAAAGGAAAATTGTTTGTCGTTGATGCAGTGCATGGTGTAGCGTTGGTGTTAAAAAAACTGAAACCAGAAACGACACGAAGCGAGACACAACCAATGCTACAGAACTCAGTCTGCCCTACTGTTAACCTTTCGCCGGGTGAAGGGAGGAAATATTAATTCATATATTTTAATACTATTTTCACTCTAAACAAGTCCCAAGAGCCACTCAAAGTAGAGGGTTACAGAATTCATTTTTTTTGTAGAGGTGCAAAGGGAGGAGTTAAAACAAATGCATATTATGAGGATATGGAGGATAGATAACGGGTGACTCTAGACTTGAAGGGATTAACATTGTAGTTGTTGGGGTAGCGTCCTTTCAGAAGTCTTTTCCACATAATGACAGTTCTTAGGAAAAAAATCTGGAATGCGAAATCCACACGCCGATCTTACAATCAAAGTGTGCATCTTGTTATAATGTTCTTCTATGTGCCATGTCCTTTCGGAACGTGAAAGATAAGTCTCAGTTTTAACATATTCTTCTATGTAACCCTGTGTCTCTTCAGGATGTTGGCGATCATGGCTCTCCACGATTTCCTGTCCTTTATAGCATTTGGTAAGTTTTTTGTCTTTTTGCGATCTCACCTAATCCCCATTCTGCCAAACCTTTACACAAGCTCGCTGCTTTCCTCTGTCCCTCTTGCCTTCAATATGTCCTGTCAGTGTCAAATTTGCCAAACCCCCTTTCCTTACTTGCATTATTTACATTATTCGGACTGTTATCCTCATTCCCATTGCCATATTCAAAACGTTTCGGCCGTTGTACGCTCCGGCCTTCTTTCGAACCGAACCCTTTATTTCGTCCACCGGGGTAGATTGTTATAGTTCCATGTGCCATGCCTCTTCCCCATGTCTCAGTTGTTTCCTTTTAACTAAGTTTTGGCTCACCATTGCTGTGGCTTGGTATTGAACTCACAACTCTTTGGGCCAAGTCACTGAATCTAACCAACATCTTAATCCACTGAGGACATCTGTGTATGACTGTTGGGGGCTTATGAACCTAATGTCTCAGCAACCAACCTTTTACCAGTGCTCATATTGCAATTTTTCTGTTATTATTATTGCCATATAAGCTCTGGTAAAAATTACCAGAGCTTATATGGTAATTTTTGTCGATAATCATCGCTTTTCTTTAGCACTCCTTATTACTGGTTCCTATATTTTATTCATATCTATGCTTGGTCGGCTCAGGAGATTTTCGTGGCCTAACCTAAGTGCTGATTCCTTAATGTAAATAATGCAAGTAATCATGATACCTCTTTCTTTATTATGCGCCATAGAAATTTCATCCTATAAATATAAACCTATAATTAATACTGGGCTTTATAGAAACCTATAATTAATACCATATTGTTGTTTTAATTTTTACAGTGGGGATTTATAGGTTGATACAATTTTAAAAAGAGAAGTGACACTTTTAACATATTCTTATTCTTCTACATACCGTGTCTCTTCAGGACGTTGGCGATCATGGCTCTCCACGATTTCCTGTCATGTGTAGTTACGTAGGTTATGTGTTGTTTTCCTTTGTTCCCCTTACCTTTAATCTATACTGCGAGTATCAAATTTTCCAAGCCATTTTGACTCTTTTTTTACCCTAGAAATTTAAACTATCTCTTGCTGATGTTAAGTATTAGTTTCCTTTTTGTTTCTATTTTCTCTAAAAGTTCATCGTTTCTCACGCGTTCAGTTTGTGGTTATTCTCAGCATCCTTCTGTAGAGTCACATTTCTGATGCCTCAAATCTCTTGTTCATCTGTGAGATTGTTCAACATTCACTGCCATATAGGAGGACCAATATTACAGAACAGTCCAATTTTTTTTTTTCTAACGAATTTTTCCTGTTCCATAATACCTTGCTTAGCCTTTGGAAGATATATTTCGCTATCTCAATAACAGCGATGTCAGTGTCGCACATTCTATCCCCTGTTAAAACATTTCCTATATAATAAAATTTTTGTACCTGTTTAATTTTGCTATCCCCAATTTGTAATTCGAATGTCTCTTTTGTTGACAACCATGCATTCTGATTTTTTACAAATGATATTTACTCGTTTCATCTCGTTTTTCTTTACTGTGTGGGTTCCTGAATTTTCCTTTCTGTATCTGCTACCAAAACTGTGCCATCTGCATATCTAATGTTGTTAAGATTGTAGCCACCAACAATGATTCCTGGTGGGACTTCTAATTCTCCCAGAATTCTCTCACTGTATAGGTTGAACTAACTACCATTAATTCTATCTTCTCGCAGTTGGTGTTTAATCCTTTCTCGCTTTTCACATAAATCCTAATTCTTAATTTTTTTTCTCCCGCGACCCGTAGAGTTGTATGGGGCACCATGTGTACTGCAGCCGCAGCCGTAGTACAAGTGGTGTCCAACCCTCTCCAGGCCGGTTTTGAATTCAGAGTTTTTCCTTCACCTAGACCGGTAACCACTCAAGGCTATAGAACCCAGTCTGTCCTGTTATTTACCCATAACTAGGGGGAACAAGAAGATCCATACCCTTCCCAACAGTATTACCACGTAATAATCTTAATTTTAATTTAATTTAAAGATATTAAATCAAACTCATGAATTTTGTTCACACGCTTCTGTAGGAGATTTTGTAGTTATCTTTCCGTGTCTGCCATCAACCCTGTGTCATCTGCATATCTTGTTAAGTTTGTGATCGCCAATAATGAAGGCTGCCAGGACATCTAATGTCAGAATCGCCTCGCTGTATAGGCTGAATAAATCCGGCGAGAAGATACCTCCTTGTCTTACACTCCTTTCTGTTTTTAATGTATATACTGAATTCATTTTCTATCCGTATGCAGGCGGTTTGCTGTCAATACAGGTTCTGGATTATTCGAATGTCCTTAAATTAATAACGTTGTTATTTTTGTTTATATCAGGATTGTCGTTTGAAATCGATTTATTTTATCCTGCTTCGCTGTAATCTGAACGTAATTGGAAAGTGTTGGTATGTGTGTGTGGGAGGGAGTCTAAGGTTATTTCAGTAAACGAACTCTCTAAGCCCGTAAGAGAAAGAGCAGGTCATTCCAACGACCCGAAATAGTCCTCGATAAATTTTATTGCAATTTCACAAGCGTAATGGATATCAGTAGGTATGAAGCAAGATTTGCCGCTCTTTCGCCCCCCGAAGACTTTTCCTTTCTCGGTCATTAATGGCGCGAAATGATGTCGCCAGCTCATTTTGCCATTAATGGCAAGCGACCTAAGTTGTCCTTGTAGCTATCAAAACTAACACTCTTTATTCAAGAGTATAAAAATACTGCCATAAAATCCGAACTTACACGATGTACTTGAGATCTTTCCTTTTGATGACTGGGTAGATTGCTGATGTATTATAGTGTCTCTCAATCACTCTCTCTCTCTCTCTCTCTCTCTCTCTCTACACACACACACGCGCGCGCGCGCGTAATGCCACTGAGACACAAGAGGTTAACGAGTGTGAATGAAAAAAAGAAAAAAAGAGAAACATTATGAAGGGGGCGAGACCAATAGAAGAGTCATCAGGAAGACAGTAGATAACGATTGACATTGCATTTACATTTTTGAAGATCAAAGTTGGCCGGAAAGCATGGAGCTGGAAGGGATTTCCATAGGCGGGAAGTGCGAGAAAATTAACTGTTAGCATAGAATTTAAGGTTAAATCTAGCGAATTCAAATGCGAATTGGTGAGACCTAGTTGACAATCTAGTACTGAGTTTAAATTCATAAAGTCTAGGTATGATAGCGAAGAGCTCATCCGAACAATTACCTTGAAAGTATTTATAGAAAAGGTACAGAGTAGCAACTTTACGGCAGTGGGGAATTGACTGAAGCCGAGATGCCAGGTCATAACCAATAATATTGCTGATTCTCCTTTGGATTTTATCAAGAATCTCTAAATATATAGCAGGAGCACTGGACCATATGTGACATCAATATTCTGAGCAAGAATCTGGAGTGATTCTTTATTCGTTCATTTTGTGACAAATCATTGTTCAGTCTTTCACTCTAATGTTCTTTGCTTCGACTCCAAATGTATTTTCCCGCCTTTGCATAACATATCTAATCGGTTTCATAGCAGTGAATACTGGGCAAATTCCTCACATATGAAATCAGTAATTCTCGGACTACTGTAAATCTTTTTCTTCATGATCTTCAGGGTGTCACAGGTTCGAATCCTGCCGGAGAGTGCATATTTTTTCTTTAATAAGATTCCTCAAATATTCAGGCCGGAATACAAGAATAAATGAATATACTGCTTAATAAATAAACGGGGCCTCTACTCAAATACAGGTATCCTGTAGAAATAACATTTAAGTGCTAAGTCCTGGATATGACGATAAACTACAGCCAACTGCAAGGGATTTGATCAGGAGATTTTGAGGAGCGTGGAACCACCTCTTAATTGCTGTTGTTCCCGGGTCCACACTGACCAGGGTTGGTAGCATTTGCTAGGGTCCCAGCTACAGGAAAATAATAAACCCCCAAATACTATGAAAGCATGAAAATACATTTTTCATAGTAAAAATACCAGTAAGACATTTTTCTATAAAAAAAATTATCAACAGTACATATTCATAGTAAAATTACCAACAATACATTTTTAAAACAAAATGACTAGCAATACATTTTATAATAAAATTACCAAAAATAGATTTTATCTGAAGTTGAAGGCATACAGTTGCGTTCAAAATATATTTTTGTTGAAGCCATAAAATTGTGTTCAAAACCTTTAGATTTCGGCATTAAATAACCCATAGAGCTGTTGATATGCCGTTAAACCAAACTAATCAACGTTTAAGTGATAAAATCTATTGGATTAATAAAACAAAAAATCCATCACTTCTTTAGAAATTCCTTTGTTTAAGATATGAAGATGAAGAAATGTGTATATTTCAAGAGACGGGGAAAGATTTCAGTTTAAAAGCATTATTCAGCTTTATTTGAACATCGACGTGCTTCGTGGTCGATCAATCTAAAGGACATCGGATCTAACGACGGTCTTCCCTGCCCAGCGGGACGCAAGTTTTAATCCTGCCGGTGAGAGTGCATATTTCCTTCAATAAGATTTCTCGAATATTCAGGCCGTTAGACTAAAATGAATAGATTTACTGTTTAATAAATAAACTGAGTGTCTACTCAAATACGATTATTCGCTGAAACGTTTAAGTAATAAAAGTAAGATCATTCGGTATTCATGTTTTTACTAAACTTTTTTAGAAGCTTTCTCTTAATAATGTTTATCTGCCATACATATAATAGCCCTATTCTGTCAGTAAAACATGCATTAAATTCTGACCACTCTAAATAATTTATTTTCTGATTTTCGTATAGTATAGTATATAATATAGTACAATTATTTCCATATACTATAGTGTATAGTATAGTATAATTATTTTATTATAGTATATAGTATAGTATAATTATTTTATTATAGTATATAGTATAGTATAATTATTTTGATATATTATAGTATATTATAGTATAATTATTTTCATATATTATAGTATATAGTATAGTATAATTATTATATTATGATATATAGTATAATATAATTAATTTATTATAGTATATAGCATAATATAATTATTTTATTATAGTATATAGTATAGTATAATTATTTTATTATAGTATATAGTTTAGTACAATTATTTTCATATACTACAGTGTATAGTATAGTATAATTATTTTATTATAGTATATAGTATAGTATAATTATTTTATTATAGTATATAGTATAGTATAATTATTTTCATATATTACAGTATATTATAGTATAATTATTTTCATATATTATAGTATATAGTATAGTATAATTACTTTATTATAGTATATAAATATGGCACTAATTGAGTAGATTTATTTTGAGAAATATGTATCAGATTGTAAATATGAGCATAGGTTACTTAATTGAGTAGATAGCATAATTATTTAGTTATCTATTTATTGTTAGTAGGCCATCGAATTTTTTTTTTTTAGTCGGTAAAGTACAAACGTGTATACGGGTTTTTTGTTTTTTTAGCGAATTTATTTTGAGAAAGCTCTAGTATAGATTAGTTTTGAGTTGGATATGAGTGTAGGTTAAGATAAATATTTGGGATGGATATGGGATTAGTATTTAAAAGGTAAAACACGGACGTAAACAATGCAATAAAGATACCAGCTTACCTCGGTATGGATTCCGGAAATAAAAAAAACGGATGTAGTAATAAGACACCATTATATAGAAGAAGCTTACTAGTTCGATAATTACTGTTTTTTGCAATGTCGCGGTGCGTAGCACGACGCTTTCAAGGAGGCGGCCTGTTTCACCGAGAATCAGGTCGGGGTTGCTGTTGGAGCCGATATGATGCGAAACCCGAAATCGGCGATGAGAACAGTGCATCACTGAAGACCACCCTTGATGCATCTAAAATGTATGACTTAACTATAGCATAATATAATTATTTTATTATAGTATATAGTATAATATAATTATTTTATTATAGTATATAGTATAGTATAATTATTTTATTATAGCATATAGTATAATTATTTTCATATATTATAGTATATTATAGTATAATTATTTTCATATATTATAGTATATTATAGTATAATTATTTTCATATATTATAGTATATTATAGCATAATTATTTTCATATATTATAGTATATTATAGTATAATTATTTCTATATATTATAGTATATACTATAGTATAATTATTTTCATATACGATAGTATATAGTATAGTATAATTATTTTATTATAGTATATAGTATAGTACAATTATTTTCATCTACTATAGTATATAGTATTGTATAATTATTTTAATATATTATAGTATATAGTATGGTATAATTATTTTCATATAGTATAGTATGTAGTATATTTATTTGCAACGCGTTTCTATACTAAAAAGTATTCTAAATGCTTTTTTCTAATGAATGTGAGTAATGCTTGCTTTACTTCCCGATTTCTGTGATTGCTGTATTCACTAATTTTCAATACATTTCATTTATTCGCAATGCATTTCGATACTAAATTGCCCTATAATGTTTTTCCATGATAAATCCTTTTTTCTATTATACATATAATAGCCCTTTTATTCAGTAATACATGCATTAATTCTAGATTCTTTTATAATACTTCTTTTCCTAATTTCAATGCATTTCTATAGTATAAACATTAGCAAAGCAGAAAATATTAATATAATATAAAATCTATATACTATATAATATTTAAAATATACTATTATTTGCAAGGCTTTCTTAAATGTTTATCTTTATACTTTATATCTTTATCTTTTATCTTTATATCTTTATATGTGTGTGTGTGTGTGTGTGTGTGTAAGATTTAAGAAATAGCAGATATTTTTATATATAATGCTCAATATTAAAAATATTAACATAATATTAAAAATAGAGCATTAATATTATATAAAAAGATTAATTAACTTTAAATATCAATTTTTTGTTTTAGTTTTCCCCGACTTCGAATTTTCTTCGTAATGTCCATTCTTCAAAAAACATTTTTAAAATCCAGAACCCCTTGAAGAATAGACATTTCCCAAAAACTTCGAAGTCGGAGAAAAAACGATCTTTTGACATCCCTTCTCCACTTCCTTTCATCTTTCATTCCTATCTGCTCTCGCTCTATATCTTCCGTAACCCCCCTGCCTTGATCGACCCTCCGTCCTTCTCTTTCTCCACATCCCTTCCTTTACCACTCCTATCTGCTCTTCCTCCAACCCTTCTGTAACCCCCATGCGTGATAGTGGCCACCAGCCTTGCTTGGGGTGATACGCTTAAAAAAAAAAAAAAAAAAAAATTATATATATATATATATATATATATATATATATATATATATATATATATATTCCTGATTTCCAATATATTGCTATAATATAAACAGCTGCAGTGCATTTCTATATAAAAAAATATTTACATTTCTTTCTTATAATCAATGGTTATCTATACCACCGAAGCGAAACAATCTAGATTGGTGACCGCTTGGGTAGTACTTAGATTAGTGACCGCTTGGGTAGTACCTAGATTAGTGACCGCTTGGGTAATAACCGGGTGCTGTGAACTTGGATGTGCGGGTTGTGTAATGGGTAATGACCCGGAATTTGAAATCGGAGAACCAAGTTCCAATTCCAGACGGATTCGTTACGCGCTAATATCTTTCGGAAAACTATGTAGACACCGCTTCTCTCACCACGCCCAACTAAGGTTTATGTAGTAGGATTTGTATCATAAAATCATTATATCGCAAAACAATTCTTACAAAGAATATTTTCTGGCCTTAAACCTTCAAAAGGTTGATAAGCCATAAAATACCAAATCAGTCGAACCCAGTTAGTTTCTATAGTTCGGTCATATACTAACCCCTTCCTTTTGTTTTATCTTTCTTCTTCTATTTGCCGTCCCCCTTCAGGACGTCTGCGATCATGGCTCTCCACAAATTCATGTTTTTGTAGTTCAAAATCGACACAGTCATCTCTATGTGATGCCGAATCTAGAGTCGCATATCTGTGCCGCTTGTACCTACTTGTGCGTTTCCATTAACGATACCTCACGATTCTGAAAGTATATTGGACCGATATCATAACACTCATAATTCAATACAAAAAAAAAGTTTTATATCAACACTTGAACATGCAACTACACAAAGGACATCTTAAAATCCCTTTTGGGGCATTTTTCCGACTGCATTTGAACTTGTAGCCAACACAGAACGAAATGGCAAAAGGTTGATACAAAATTGCAAAAAGCATCTGTTAAAAATGGTTTCATAAAATTACATGTTGCCTTTCCTTCTTCCTTCAATTCATAACCTGTAAATAACTCTGTCATGACGTAACACAGAAAGTAGCTAAATAATAACTGTCAAGACACACCTCAGAATAGAAAGGAACCAGAAAAGTGAATTATGACAAAATCAACACGTCATGGGACGCCATTAGGATTTTACTAACTCCGTGAGCCCACAATAAAAAAAAAATGTTACACCAGAACCAAAGCTTTTTTTTCCCCCTATTTTTTCTCTTTCAGTTAGTTCGTCGGTCAGTGACTGGCATCAACTTTCCCAAAGCAAATCCGATTTTTTACCATGAGGAAATAAACGGAACACATATTAGAAAAATGCATTAATGTTTCATATCGACTTTCGGGAAATGAATAAAACTTCATCTTAAAAATCTATGTATAGACGCCCGAAATAAATATGTCTTCATTTCCTTTTCGTATGCAAGTGTTCATTATTGCTAACTTCCTACCTTAGAGCCTAACAACAGCAGCAACGAGATAGAGCAGTGTGCATATCAACTCAGTCAAAGGAGAACCGACCTTCTCAGACCGCTTAGACTACTAGTTACGAAACTATCCCAAGGTTAATTCACTGTGTACTGAATGAAAGCCTCCATTCATCGACCTACCACACATTGGCATGTCTTCAATATACCGTGTCTCTTCAGGACATACGCGGTCATAGCTCGCCACAACTTTCTAACGTAGCTCTTAGCAGTTTTCTCCCTTTTCTAAGGCCCTCACACCCCGTTCCACCATTCATTGACACAAGCTCGTCAGATAAATGGCTTGCTACCTTCCTCTATCTCTCTTGCCCTCAGTATGCGGGTTTAAGTTTTCCAAAAGCTTCTTTCTCATTATGTGTCCAAGGTATTTGAGCTGTCTTTTTCTGATTCTGAGTATGTCTATAAACAATACGGAAGTCTGAAAGAAAATGGCCACAGAATGGCCATTTTCTTTCAGACTTCCGTATTGTTTAATCATTCAGTCCATAGAATTCTCAATATCCTTCTGTAGAACCACTTTTCTGATGTTTCTATTTTTTTTTTTGCTCGTCCTTAAGGAAATTGTTCAATATTCACCGTCATACAAAAGGATGGATAGAAGATAGCAATTCACTCTTTTCTTTATTTCTAATGAATTTTTTTCTATTTCTCAGTACCTTGCTTGACTTGTAGAAAACCTCTTTCGCTAGCACAATACGAGTCCGGATCTCGGTTCTGTATTTTTCATCCTCTGTTAAAACGGCTTCCCCAGGTACTTGCACTACTACAACTGCTTGATGTTTATATTTCCAATTTGTAACTGGCATCTTGTTCTTTTGTTGTTTGTTTCTCTCTTACTGATGAACATATTTTTTTGTCTTTCTGCCATTGATATTCCTTTTTTCTTTTTTCGCTAACAAATTCACTGACAATGATTTCCTTCAGTATACTTAAATCAAAAGAATAAATATTTTTCACATGAGAATTATTTCAATTAGTTGGGTTAGTATTTTTTATTGTTAATCTATAAAAAGTTTTCGTTCATTTCTTCTTCGGTGTCTTTTTTATAACCAAAAAATTATTTGTTAAATATACAGGGTACCCCACAAAAAATTATTTGTTAAATATACAGGGTACCCCACAAAAAATTCTTTGTTAAATATACAGGGTACCCCACAAAAAATTATTTGTTAAATATACAGGTTACCCCCCCACCAAAAAAAAACAGGAAATCTAGTACAGTTTATTTAATTATTGGAATTTTTGTTACACATAGTTGAAACAAAAGCAAAGGATAGAAATTTAGTCGCTTAAAACAGAACAAAAACACAAATGTTAGATTTGGTGTTCAAACTAAAGAACTCTGGCAAAATTTCTTGGCATTTTTCCGTTCCCAAGTTGGATGTCCTTCTTTCAAGAGAAATCACCTCGCGTTTAAAATTTGCTAACTGCGGTATCCTGTAACAACAAATAGTTAAAAAAAATTAAATGTTAGTTAATTTTTTTAGTTCATTCATATAGTAAAATAGGTTCATTTCTTTATATGTTAGTTTTGTGACGTACGGTGTCCGTTAATAATTAATTATAACTCAAGACTCCCATGTTAAAATAAAACAGTCTTTAATTACAACCGCAAACTTGACAAGGACCAAAAAGTAAAAGTCAACCATTTCAGTGAATACCTTGTTAGTAGCGCGGCTCGCCGTAACGTCCGGTAAATTCGAAATCAAAACCCAAATCATCGACGCACAATAATTCATACTAATTCCACTGAATAATCACTGCAGTCAGTAGCCTGACACCGCTATTTATACACCTAACAAGAAACATATATTCATAAGTCCAGAGTGTCACACTCAGATTTAAGTGCCAATAGTTACTCATTTTCTTCCTATATGACAGTTAATTATTCTTTATCATATAGTAAATGTAAAATTTCCTGTTTTTTTTTCTGGGGCACCCTGTACTTGCTTAAAAGACGGCTTAGTTTTTCTGTTTTTATTCACTCCTTTAAGGTTTGCCGCTTAGTGTGACTCACGTACAGTTGCTTACATGTAAGGAAATTGGTTTCTGTTCAGAGAAACTACAGTATATTATCTTTCAACCATGAAGATTTAACAAACTCTAAAAATAGCAGATATTGAAAAAAAAAAGAAAATATTTTGTTGCAAAAGAAAATATGGCCACAGCAACCAAAAAAGAAAAGAAGTGTAGGCAATATCGTGTCAGATATTTGAAATAGGGATTTGTATCAGTACCAAATAGCTAACAGCAAGTAATGTACCTACTGTGTGAAAGTTTTTTTTCTTTCAAATGAAACCATGTAAACTTCCAGGCTTGAATATTTGAAGAAAATGTATTCTGATGTAACAGACAAAGTCTTAGCATGTTTTCAGTTACTTGGGGAAAAAATTAAATAAAAAATCAGGAAAATGTTTGAAATATTTTCCTGGCACTTCTTAAATTGATTTTGTTTTTTTATGGCTTATTACAGTTTATATAAAGCAAGAAAAAATATTTTAGATTGTAAGAATTTTGGGGAAATAACAACATTTTTACTGATCCTAATAATTAACCCATAGCTGGAGGAGAAGAGGTAGATTCCTTTACCAAAGTTTTTTGCGCATAAGTGGATACCATGTGTAGGCCCGGTGAAGTAATGGATAGCGGCTCGGATTGAGAAAATGGAGAGCCTAGTTTGAATTCCAGTCGAGTTCATTACATTCACTTCGGATTGAGGAATTGGGTAGCCGAGTACGAATTCCAGTCGAGTTCATTACATTCACTTCGGATTGAGGAACTGGAGAGCCTAGTTCGAATTCCAGTCGAGTTCATTCCATTCACTTCGTATTGAGGAATTAGGGAACCGAGTGCGAATTCCAGTCGAGTTCATTACATTCACTTACGTGCTAATACCCATATTCCCGAAAGTCGATATGAAATATTAATCCATTCCCCTAATGTGCATGCAGCTCATTTCCTCAAGGTAAAACTCGGATTTGCTTTGGGACAGTTGATGCCAGGCACTGATTGACTAACCAACTGAAAAAAGAGAAAAAAAGGGGATGTTGGTTCCGCTGTAAGTTTCTTTTGTTGTGCACGCACGAAGTTAGCAAAATCCTAATTGTGTCCCATGACGTGTTGATTTTGTCATAATCCACTTTTCTGGTTCCTTTCTTTTCTGGGGTGTGTCTCTTGACGATATTATGGTAAGATAGCAAGACAGATTGGACCATCGAAGAACCACTCTAGGAGAATTAAAACTAGCCTGATGCGTTGGGTTTCGTCAGGATGTCTTGTCCAAGAAAGACCGCTGCTATAATGCTATGGTTACAGTACGTGTTATATCCCTACAACCTGGATTCGTGATCGTGAATATAACGAACGCGATTGGAATTGGAATCCGAGCCGTCATCTATTACACCACCTGCATATCCAGGCTTACAGGATCTGGTATTCCCAAGTGGTCACCAATCTATGTAATGACCAGCCTCGCCGTAGGCCGTACAAGAACAGGTGTATGGCCTTAAGCCCGCTAGCACTTCAGAAGAATCTAATGATAGTTTGCGTGTCTTATATATATGAGATGTATTGTTAAATCTAGTAAGCCCTATATAATCGGAGATGTACTTGTTCCTCCAATGACAAGTGAAATTCTAAACAGAATTTTACACGAGTGAATTGCAAAATTTTTTTTCGTCACCTGCGGAAGATTAATTGATAATATAAGATATAAACGAAACATTTGAAAAGCAACAGAAGTGCCCAATATCCAAATGAGGTCCCATTAGACTTCATAATTGACCTCCGATAGTCAAAGTGTTAGCTACCACCGAAGCAAGCAAATGCTCTTAGTTTCAAATACAAACGACCAATATTTGCGTCTCCCCTAAACAAGTAAAGGCTTATAGACTAGTATATAAACTACCAATATTTAACTATCTTCGAACCAAGTAGATTCTTATATAATGAACTCTATATTAAATAATCCTACAAGAGTTGACATCTCGTAAACTTAACCAACTGAAAAAATCAATTCAAACCTCCACTTTTTGTCCGCGGTATAGTTATTCAAACGTAACGTGGCCTGTTGTGAACCCTTCCGCTTTCGAGACAGTCTACGTTTTGGAAATAGAACATAATACAACTCGAGGTAGAGGGTTACGATAGGAGGCAGTTTGTACGGACAGGAGGGGAAGATAACGGTTAACCCTAGACTTGAACAGGTTAAGATTGTATTGACCTGGGAAAAATCCTCTTAGGAGTCGGATCCACAGGCTCGCAGGATGAAGCTGTTCGACTGAAACTTACTTCTCACCAGTGGAATACGGAGGGAATATGAGAGGTTTACTACAATGTAAGTGGTACGGCGGGCCCTTGCCGTGAAGTTTAGACCTGGCGGAACCAAGGAATGTAGTTTGTCCGAGTCATTTGTAAATTTCAAATGTATTGTGCACACATGCATGAGCTACAAAGGTTTGTCAGATCATTTTTTTTGTTTTTTTTTTTTTGCTGGGGTATCACCAATGAAGAAACAGTAAGAAGTGTTGAAGAAAAATGGATTTCACGCGAAAATGATATTGAGCTGAGACCTGAGAACTCATCAAAAAATCATATCAAGATTTTTTGGTTACAAAAATGTTTCTGGCAGCTACTTTGCTTTGCAGATCAAAGTCAACATATAATCTATTGCCTTCTCTGCATCATATTCAGAAAGAGCGAGGCTTCGATGTATTTGTCCGGTTACTTTTCAGGCAAAGAGTCAAGCGGAAAATTACTGAACCCACGAATCTCGTGTAGCTTCCAGGAGAACAACACTTTGCACCTTCTGCTGTACATCTCGATATTCCTGACAAAATCGATAGAAAGATCTGCAATGTTATCGGTCCTGACCCAATATCTCGACTTCGGTCGCTTTCCCATCGCCGAGACATAGCTTCCCTCCGTTTTTTCTACAAATATTTTAATGGAAATTTGAGCTTTCTTCCTTGGAGCCTGAGCTTATGAACGCGCACAACTAGATTGGCAGCTAGGTCTCCGGTTCTACCGTTGAACTAACTAGATGCAAGTATATGTTCTCTTGCTCTTTTCGCCTGCGGAACTCTCTTCCGGATTCTTGCTTCCCTGCAAACATACAATCTTCAAAAATTTAAATGTAACGTCAATCGCCATCTTCTGTCTTCTTGAATCATGTCCTTTTCTTGCGTTTTAGTGGCATTATCGCCTTGCTTGGAGTGAAAAGATTAATATTTGTTGTAATCCTTAAAGAGGTTACAAACAGGCCAAGGTGGTACGCGAGTGAAGGAACAGCAACATGCACGTAGATGAATGAAGAGAGGTTTATTGTAAAAGAGAATACACTACTAAAAGACAGGAAATCGGGGGCAGGCTAGTAATTCCCGAAGCAAGGATATTTACCTTACCCTCCCGTGAGGCAGGACGCAATACAAGGGCACAACCGAGATCGTAAGTTCGGTCAAAAATTCTCCGTAGACCCCGTATACACAGGGTCAGGTAGCTGTCTACCACCCCAGACGAGACTCTGCCCTTCGGCATAGCCTCATCTGGGTTTCTCTCTGCCCGAAGGCAGAGAGTTCGGCCAGCACAGCTGGAGACGAATCTTCAACTAATTGCCGAAGCAAGGATATTTACCTTACCACCCCGTGAGGCAAGATGTGGCACAAGGACGTTTTTTTTAATGCGGTGCAAAACCGAGCCCGTAGTCTTGGGCAAAAATTCCACGTAGACTCCGTATACACGGGGTCGGGTAGCTGTCTACCACCCCAGACGAGACTTTTTTTTATAATTAAAATCTATTGCTGGAATTTTTGTTTTCTATTAAAATCTATCGCTAGAACTTTTACTATTCAAATCTAATACTAGAATTTTTATTTGCTATTAAAATCTATTGCTAGAATTATTTTACCATTAAAATCTACTGCTAGAATTTTTTAATTTTAAAATCTGTTGCTAGAATTATTTTCTACTATTAAAATATATTGCTAGATTCTTTTACCATTAAAATCTGTTGCTGGAAATTTTTAATATTAAAATGTATTTGTATACTTTTATAGTGTTTTGACTCCAGTTTGGGGTTTCACTATTTGCTCATAACTGAAACTTTAACAGGTGCTACCACCCCGAGTCAGGTTGGAATTTGGATCACCAGGAATTAAGAGATTATCCTTTGTTAGTGCTCTGTGGCTGAACGGTCAGAACACGTCAGGCTTAATGGTGGCTCCGTATAGGACACAAATTCAATTCCTGTCGGAGAATGCATATTGTCTACGAAATTTCTCGAACATTAAGGCCGTTAAATGTAATTAAAACTATTTAATTAAAGAACAGACCATTTACTCAAGTAAGTGTATCCAAAAAATAACGTAAATACAGAAAAAATATTAAATATTTGTCGGATTTAATCCATTTCCTATATATATATATATATATATATATATATATATATATATATATATATATATATATATATATATATATATATATATATATATATATATTGTTTAAACGTTGTGTTTAATGGATTGTCATATTTGAGTAGATGATCTGTTTATTTAATAAACATTATATTTATTTTTATTTACTGGCCTGAATATTCTAAAAGTTTTATTATATTCAGACCGGTAGATAGAAATAAATGAATATACTGTTTATTAAATAAACAGACCATCTGCTCAAATATGGCTATCTAATAAAAATAACTTCTAAACAATAAATTAAAATATGTCGAATTAATAAATGAAAAATCCATTCCTAAAAACTGTCTTTGTTTACGTTGGGATACGAAACTGAGCAGAATATATATTTCGAGAATCGGAAAAAAGCCGGTAGGTTCTTCGTGGCCGAGAGGTCAAACGCTCGTCAGATCAAATGAGGGTTTAGCCTAACGGAACTCACGTTCGAATCCTGCCAGAGAACGCATATTTTTCTAATAAAATTTCTCGAATATCCAGGCCGACAGCTGGAAATAAATAAATATAGAGTTAATTAAATGAACAGTGCATCTACTCAAATATGGGTAACCATTAAAGTAATAAATTAAAATATGTCGGATCAAAAAATCAGACGTGGCACAAGGTCGAAAGTATGGGGCACCCAGAGAGGATTGAACTCACTACTTAGTCGTAATTGTTCTAGCAAAACAAGCTTACTAACCATTATATATATATATATATATATATATATATATATATATATATATATATATATATATATATATATATATATATATATATATATATATATATATATATAAAAATTACACTGACATCTCAATTTGGCAAAATTAAACAAAAATTTCTTGAAATACTAAAGTGTAAATTTATTCAACAAAATAGCTATCGGCTTCAACCACGGCCTCCAGAGGACATCGGAATCTCTTCTAGACGATCTCCATGTTTAAGTTTGTGAATGCTGCCATAATCCTTGCTTTCAGTTCAACTTTGGTGTTACAAGGAGTTTTTATTCAACTGCGTCCCACACATAATAATCATGGGGGTGCAGTCTGGGTAGTTAGGCGGCCAGATTTAAGGGGTGATTTGGTCGCAGAAATTGTCTGATAGCCATGACTGGGTTTTCCTACTTGTGCCGCATGGTGAAGAGTCCAGGGCAGCACTACTCCTGAAAACACTTCATGTAGGCCTATGTGTTGAACCTGAGACCATGTGGGAAGATGAATGGAGGCATAACATCGCCATCACTAGTGATCACTCCAAATACCTTCGTAATCACCATTAGACTCATCCAACACTTTCCAAATCCTCTGCACCCAAACGCTCTAAAATGTTCGTATTCGAGCTTCCGATGTGAATGCCAAGCATTAAAGCGTGCTGTTTCCAAATTTCTGGCGGATTGAATTGCGTCATGGTGCTCTTTTCCTCATAGACGGTGCCCAACTGACCCTAATATACTGGGCAGTCGAAAAAATCAAAAACAACAACGCGCATGCGTGTAATTAAAAGTATGAAATGGCGACAATTTACACATATCATATACACCCTGTATATATCTATTAGAGAGATGTCCCTATATCATTTTCCGCAATGTGAACTAAATTAATTATTGAGTGCTTTCATTATTCGAGAGTTTTCTAATTAAAAATCAAATTAGCATATCAGTTATTTAAAGTCAATGTGAAAATGTTGCCAATCGTAATTGTATGCAAATTCTGTTGCTAGCAAAATTAGCTACCTATCACACTGCCGAGCAGACATCATAGATAGCTTTTTGTCTGTCTGCCTGTCCCCTTCTTCCCATCTCCCCATCTACCTCCCTCTCCCTTCTCTCTCTCTCTCTCTCTCTATCTCTCACTAACTCTCTCGCTCACTAACTCGTTTTCTTTGTTTCATATTTTTAGATCATTGTTTCACTTACCTGCTCTATGTATGAATTAATATCAAATCGTGACTGGAAAAAAACAAAGATTTTAATTAAAATCAGAAAGAGTGAATTGAAATTTTAAATAAAATTTAAATAAAGAAAAATAATTTACATACTGCGCTTCACTTCATATTAAAGTTAGACGGGAAAAAGTTAATAAAAACAGTATTTTTAACAGCATGCTATGATTCCCTATAGATATTTTGAAGCCAACTGATTCATAATGAAATCCTGATTGCTTATATATACATAAGTCAAAAATGGTTCGCACTTTCGCTATAACATATCTTTGAGTTTGTCACACTGCCTTCTGCTCATGCGTACTTATAGTTCGTAGTATTGCGGTCACGTTATCGAAGTTTGATCTTCACCATAAAAGTTTTCCTTGCCGCTGTTACAATGTAAACATGGCCGCTCCGCTACCAGTATGCGCCAAAGAGGAACAAAGAGCAGTGATCTGAATCTGCAGACGACATGCTACCTCATCGATGATAACTCGCCGGTTCGCCATTACCATTTCTCAAGCTTGCTGGATTTTCTCGTCATTGGCGAAGGTTAACTAGAGTCCTGTTCTTTCTTTGTGTGTCTTCAAGAATTTAAGCGCAGTACTAGATTGGCAGCTTGTTTTCATAATTCCACTGCTAAAATTTGCCAATTCTAACTGTAAGTACGTCATTAAGAACTATTTGAACTGTTAGGTTAGCCTGATATATTTGGGGAGGATGTTAGAATACTATAGAACTTATACTGGGAGAAAATCGCCCGCATAGGAATAGAAAATGAATTTAGAAAATATACGAAAATAGAAAGATCTGTAAGACAAGGATGTGTCTTCTCACCAGACTTATTCAACCTCGACAATGATGTTATTCTGAGAGAATTAGAAGTCCTACAAGCATTTATTATTGGCGAACTATCTTAACAACATTAGATATACACATTGCAGTGTTGATAGCAGATACGGAGATAAAAACTGCAGGAATTCTTACAGAAGATAGTGAAGGAAGGCGAGAAGAAAGGAAAACATATCAATTGCAAGAAGACAGAATGTATTGTTGTTAGCAAAAACAAGAGCCTGGCATGCAAATTACAAATTTAAGATTCCAAAACTAAGTAAGTACAAAAATTTAAATCTCTAGGAAACGTTTTAACAGAGAACGGAAAATGCGACATCGAAATTCGAAGACGCATGTGGATGGCGAAAGATGTTTTCTAAAAGCTAAGCAAAGTATAAAGAAACAGAGAAATCACACGTGAAACAGAAAAAAAGTATTTAACTGTTACGTACTATCAGTTCTCCTATATGGCATTAAATGCTGTATAATCTCATCACAGAACGAAGAAGTGACTTGTGACAACAGAAATGTGGTTCTACAGAAAGATGCTGAGAATACCATGGACTGAACCCCTGGGCAATGACGACGTTTTAGAGAAAATGGAAACAGAAAGGGCATTAATGCTTAACATCAGAGAGATCTAGTTGAAACTTCTAGGGTAAATGGTTGGCAGAAAGAAAGCTTAGGAGAGATAGCAAAAAGAGAGTATTTACTGGAAATTGGTACACGGCACGTAGAAAAAGAAGAATAACCGTACGTTCAGTTTTTTCTGTCGCACTTCTCGTATGTAGAACTCCCGTCCGGGTTTTCGCTTTCCTGTCAAGTTCGATCTCCAAAATTTAAATGCAACATCAATCTTCATCTTCTATCTCCTTGAAGCCTGTTCTTTTCTTGTCCTCTGTTTCTTTCACTCTCAGTTACACCTTGCATCCTTATCTATATATATATATATATATATATATATATATATATATATATATATATATATATATATATATATATATATATATATATATATGCGTGTGTGCATTAGGTAACCAAAAAAGTCCTTGTTTTTACTTCTTGTGGGAAGAAGTAATCATTGATATGCAAATGAGTGCGTCACGTGCCTGGAGAGCGGTGCGGGGCGGAGGCATTGCTCTTGCGCGCACACATCGGCGGCGAGTAAACATGGCAATACCGAAGCAGCTCGTTTGGTAATGTCTGCTTTATGACTTTAAGGTAGGCTTGTCCGCAGCCGCATCAAGTCGTCGAATACGCCAAGCCTTTCGGAATAATGCTGTGAGTGAAGGCCACAAGCGTTATTATCTTACGGCATTCATAGCCTGAACTACCACGTTATTCTTTGCGAAACTTTGTAACGTCTGCTTTGGTCCTGAAATTCTTTCAGCACTTGAATGTCGACAAGATGGCGCCTGTTCCAGATTCCATTGGTTAGTTATTTATGCATTTGGGCATCTCGAGACGGTGTAATGGTTGGCAAGATTGCCACGCTAGAACAATTACGACTGACTAGTGAGTTCGATCCTCACTGGATGCTCCGTACTTTCGGCTTTGTGCCACATCTAAAAAAATCACTATTTATGCATTCAAGCAAGTTTTTTCTTATTGGGACTTTACAGAAGAAATGTTTCGTCAAGCATTTATGACACAATGAAAAAGGAGATGATATTGAACGAGCAACTAATGGACTCGGAGAAATAATTAAATGAAGCCTGGCGTTTAATTAGAGTTCCCGAGAATTGATTTGGTTTCTCGCCGATCTTGATTCGAGGCAAAAGGCCAAATGCCTTCATTCATGGACGAGGCCAAATGAACAGCGTTTATTACAAGAAATGAGCAGGCAAAAGTGTTTTACGAGTTCTACTTCTCATTCCAATTAGAATTATGTTATACGGAGAGTTCAGTGTTGTCCTGTGTTTTTTATTTGCTATAAAAAAAATAGTTGGTGTCTTACGAAGAATTACGAAAAAAAAACATGGAGGAGTTGGGAAAGAAAGTGATGACGATTCATAATAATAATAATAATAAGAAGAAGAAGAAGAAGAAGAAGAAGAAGAAGACCCGGTTACGGAGATAGGACCTGTAACAATTTTATGGAACTACGCAATACACACAGACAGAAAATCAAAGCTAATCGCCCAGACATTGTTATTAGAGACCGCAAACAAAAAAGTGCCTCCTTATTGATATGGCAGTCCCTGGAGACTGCAATGTATCTTTGGAGATCTTGAAAAAGCTATCAAAATACAAGGACCTTGAAATCGAAATCTCAAGAATGTGGCACATGGGAGCATCAACAATCTCTGTTGTAGTTGGAGCCCTCGGATTGGTTGGAAGAGATTCCTGTAGACTAATTGAAGGGATTCCTGGAATCCCATGCCTTAAAGAAATACAAAACATTACTCTCACGAGTACAGTCCACACCTTACGAAGGTATTTGTCTATGTAAAATATGTTTGTGTTTTGTTTTTGTTGTTGTTGTTGTTTTGTTTGTTTTTTTTATTTGATTAGTGGAAAATGTCATGATGGAATTTCTAACCTTAGATCTCTCGGCGGGACACGGAACGAAATGTGTACACACCAGAAATCAAAGGAAGTAAATAATAATAATAATAATAATAATAATAATAATAATAATAATAAACAAAATGATTGACGTAACTCTTCCAATATTTTTCAAAAGTTAAGAGAAGGGCGTCATTTAAGAAAAGAAAAAGAAAAGAAAAAACACAATGTTCGAAAATATTAAATAATATTTCGCCAGAATGTCTTCAAGTTTTTTTTTAATTTTCAAGTATTAAAATATATAAATCTACAAAAAATGATGTATTTGAACAAGTGAATGTAATAATAATAATAATAATAATACTAATAATAATAATAATAATAATAAAAAGAAATGCGACCGACCAGATAAAGAAACAATGGCAAAATAAACCGCTCCATGGCATTAACTCTGCCCGTACCAAACAAGCAGACGTAGACAAAAACCGCACCCATCAGTGGCTACGTAGTGCAGGGTTGAAAGGTGAAACTGAGGGTTTTATCATTGCTGCACAAGACCAATGCTTGTTAACTAGGAATTATCAAGCACATATACTAAAATACTGTGTTAGCCCAAGATGCAGATTCTGTGACAAATATCCAGAAACCATTGATCATCTTATATCAGGTTGCACGATATTGGCACCCACTGAGTATAAAACCCGGCATGACAGAGTGGGCCAATATCTGCACTGGAAAATTTGCAACTCCTATGGGAAGGAAACTGGAAGAAATTGGTACGAACACCACCCTGACCCGGTTACGGAGATAGGACCTGTTACAATTCTATGGGACTACACAATACACACTGACAGAACAATCAAAGCCAACCGCCCAGACATTGTTATTAAAGACCACAAACAAAATAAGTGCCTCCTTATTGATATGGCAGTCCCTGCAGACTGCAATGTGTCTTTGAAGATATTCGAAAAACTGTCAGAATACAAGGACCTTGAAATCGAAATCTCAAGAATGTGGCACATGGGAGCATCAACAATCTCTGTTGTAGTTGGAGCCCTCGGATTGGTTGGAAGAGATTCCTGTAGACTAATTGAAGGGATTCCTGGAATCCCATGCCTTAAAGAAATACAAAACATTACTCTCACGAGTACAGTCCACACCTTACGAAGGTATTTGTCTATGTAAAATATGTTTGTGTTTTGTTTTTGTTGTTGTTGTTGTTTTGTTTGTTATTTTATTTGATTAGTGGAAAATGTCATGATGGAATTTCTAACCTTAGATCTCTCGGCGGGACACGGAACGAAATGTGTACACACCAGAAATCAAAGGAAGTAAATAATAATAATAATAATAATAATAATAATAATAATAATAATAATAATAATAATAAACAAAATGATTGACGTAACTCTTCCAATATTTTTCAAAAGTTAAGAGAAGGGCGTCATTTAAGAAAAGAAAAAGAAAAGAAAAAACACAATGTTCGAAAATATTAAATAATATTTCGCCAGAATGTCTTCTTCAAGTTTTTTTTTAATTTTCAAGTATTAAAATATATAAATCTACAAAAAATGATGTATTTGAACAAGTGAATGTAATAATAATAATAATAATAATAATAATAATAATAATACTAATAATAATAATAAAAAGAAATGCGACCGACCAGATAAAGAAACAATGGCAAAATAAACCGCTCCATGGCCAATACTCTGCCCGTACCAAACAAGCAGACGTAGACAAAAACCGCACCCATCAGTGGCTACGTAGTGCAGGGTTGAAAGGTGAAACTGAGGGTTTTATCATTGCTGCACAAGACCAATGCTTGTTAACTAGGAATTATCAAGCACATATACTAAAATACTGTGTTAGCCCAAGATGCAGATTCTGTGACAAATATCCAGAAACCATTGATCATCTTATATCAGGTTGCACGATATTGGCACCCACTGAGTATAAAACCCGGCATGACAGAGTGGGCCAATATCTGCACTGGAAAATTTGTTACTCCTATGGGAAGGAAACTGGAAGAAATTGGTACGAACACCACCCTGACCCGGTTACGGAGATAGGACCTGTTACAATTCTATGGGACTACACAATACACACTGACAGAACAATCAAAGCCAACCGCCCAGACATTGTTATTAAAGACCACAAACAAAATAAGTGCCTCCTTATTGATATGGCAGTCCCTTCAGACTGCAATGTGTCTTTGAAGATATTCGAAAAACTGTCAAAATACAAGGACCTTGAAATCGAAATCTCAAAAATGTGGCACATGGGAACATCAACATTTCCTGTTGTAGTTGGAGCCCTTGGACTGGTTGGAAAAGATTCCAGTAAGCTGATTGAAGGGATCCCTGGAAGTCCATGCCTCAAAGAGATACAAAAAATTGTTCTGACAAGTACAGCCCACACTTTACGAAGGGCTTTATCTATGTAATTATTTTTTTATTTTTTTTTTTTTTGCAGTGGAAAGTGTCATGATGCCATTTCTAACCTTAGGTCCCTGGGCGGGACCCGGAAAGAAATGTGTAAACGCCAGATATCAAAGGAAATAAAAATAATAATAATAATAATAATACCCTCTCCTACAAATAGTAAACCACCAAATCCGCTAAATCAACAAAGAGACTGCACTCTTGAAGAAACAGTTTAATATATCTGAAATCCTGCCAAACAACAACGAAGCGAATACCATCCACGCCAAACGAGTAAAACAAAAAGCAAAACAACTTGGCCAAATGAAATTACAGCAAAACTGGGAGGACAAGGCGTTGCATGGCAAATACATAAAAAGAACGAAAGAAGCAGATGTGGACCAACAGAAAACACATCAGTGGCTGAGGGGCACCGGGCTGAAAGCTGAGACAGAAGGCCTAACTATTGCAGCTCGGGACCAAAGCCACGCAACCAGAACCTATCACTGACACATAATCAAGGATGGAACTAAACCGAAATGCGAAAAATATGATGAAACTGTCGGCCATATTATTTCAGAATGTCCGGAACTGGAAAAAAAATGAATATATCCAAAGACATAAAAAGATAACGACATATATGCACTGGAAGATATGCAAGAAGCACAAAATCGAAACCACTGAGAGATGGTATGACCACCAACCAGACATAGAGAGAATCGAAATAAAGCCGAATATATCTTAACTCAGACGAGCGAATCTTGAAATGTCGGTGAAACTCCAATTAGCCAGAGTTCTTCTCATTTATCTATTCACTACATGCAGAAAGATAATGCGTTATAATTATATATGCATTGTCTTCTATATAATAAATACGGAAGTCAGTCACAGTTTTTCAACTTTACTCAGAGAGGACGTAACCCAACATATTATACCATTTTGGAAACAGGCCGACCCCGTGAGCAAATTAAAAATATTCCGGCCGGATCCGAACCCGCAATCCTGAAATTTTGGATTTCCAAGTCTTCATTACTGCGATTTTTTTACGTGATTTTTGCGTTGAATTTTTATTAATTAATTTTTTTTTGTACTTATAATTTATACAACTTGTAAATAAATTTGGGAATAATCGATATTAATTGCGAAATCCATCGAAAGTCACCTATGAAATAAAAATAATTGTTTGTACGGAAAGGACCTACGTACATTAAATTGTCTTTAAATTAAGTGACGGCAGAAGAATTATCGTTGAACTTTTAAAAGGTTAGCTTAAATATTAATGCAATATTTAAAAGCAGCGATTAATTTTGAATCCTTCTGTAGTTTATTGTTGCCTACTCCTCCCAATCTATTGTGATAAAGGCCCAGTCAAGAGCCCTTCGCGGAAATTAACTTAAATGCCGCCCGATTTTTTGAAATGCAGGTGATTTTTTTCATAATAATAACCTCAAGATGGAAATCAATAGAATTTGGCATCTTGAGACGACAACTTTACCTGTTGTTATTGGGGTCTCAGAAATGGTATCAAAAGAAGCAAATATTTGGATCAAATTCCTCCTATGTGAATTGCTAAAAATCATCCCTTATCTGTTTGTATCTTCTGATAGAAAAAAAAACCCAACTTATCTCAGATTGAGAATTAGGGTTAACTCGTACTTCACCTACGAAAGGCAAAACACGATACTAATAATAATAAGAATTCCATTTCGTGAAACACGTCGGTTTGATTCTTTGGCACACATCTTCAATGATGCTTTTAGTCGATGATCATTAGGGGCTTCGGTCTGTCAACACCAAGCCCGCTCTCGGATATCAACCTGTGTGCCATACATCAGCTACATCTTCTTTCATGATGCGCCCAACACACTGCGACTCCACTGGCATTTTATAATGAAATCACGAACAAATACCCGAATAGAGCCAGAGATCCTAATGTTGGCCAAACACTTAGCTACCAATGGTTGACATGCTCTGGCCTTAAAGCAGAACCGTTTACGGCCACACCTCGTTGAAACATCGGTTCTTGCAAGATCACCGAAGTTAGGCAACATCGAGCCTGGTCAGTTTCTATATAGGTGACAACTTGGGAATACCGTGTGTTATAGGCATTTGATGTGCGGGAAGTGTAATGGATAAGGTCTTGAAATTGCAAATCGGAGAGCCGAGTTCCAATTCCAGTTAGGTTCTTTATATTCATTTACGCGAAAATACCTTTGAATCCACCTCTTTATCTCCCCAACTATCGGTTAATTAGTAAGACTTGCATCGGTAAATCTTTATTATTTCCCCCAAAATTACAATCTAAAAATATATTCTCGGTTTAAATAACCTGCTAAAGGTTGATAAACCGTAAAAACTCAATCTTAAAGCAGAACGGAGGAGTATTGTGTTGTTGTTCAAGTGCAATGTCTTCCAATTAGGACTTACCAGTACCACGCTCTTAAAATTGATATCAGACCATTCTGCCATGTGTGTGCAGAACACTCCGAAACAATTGACCACGTAATCTCGAGATGCAGTCGATTGGCAACAAAAGATTATCTGCAACGGCACGATATGGGGTGCTTGTTAACCAGACAAGCTTGTTAACCATTACGCCACGTCGAAGTTCCTAAATGATTTTCTAAGCGTAGCTTAGATGTGCCACAAGGCCGAAAGTAGGAGGCACCTAGTGAGGATCGAACTCACTACTCAGTCGTAATTGGTCTAGCGAGACAAGCTTGCTAACCATTACGCCTCGTCGAAGTGCCCAAATGATTTTCTAAGCATAGCTTAGATGTAGCACACGGCCGAGAGTGTGGAGCACCCAGTGAGAACCGAACTCACTATTCAGTCGTGTTTTAGCGAGATAAGCTTGCTAACCATTGCACCACGTCGAGGTGCCCAAACTGATGACCGGTATAACCTACCACAAGTTGTCCAAGATGCAAATGCCAAAGGCCTTTGGACTTCAGTGTGTCAAAAAATGGAAAATACAGGTTAGTCGACCTGATATTGTAATATTATCATTCAAGATCATATAGTAAAGACGTGTCTTTTGAGAGATGTTAGTCTCCGCTGACAAAAATACCCCTCTTAAAACATTTGAAATACAAGGATCCTGAGATAGAAATTGGTAGAAGATTCCATTCCAAAACAACAATACAACCTGTAGCTATCGGAGCATTCGGAATGATATCGAAAAAAAAATTAATTCAAATTCCTGGCATTCCGAAAACAAGCGGCTTACAAAAAAAAATCACATTGGATACTTTACACACCTTACGCAAATCTCTGTCCATGTAGGGCAAAGGTCCCCAAACTTTTTTTTTCACAGAGGGACAGATAACTGGTAGAATGGCGAGCCAGATAACAATTTGGTTCAATACAAAACAGAAAAATAAAGATAACAAACATATTTATTTACCAAAAAGTTATCAAAGAAGGCGACATTAGCAATAAAATAGTTATATTGTACCAAGTGTGCACATATCCGAATCTCACAAATCCAGCAGCAAAAAAAGTTTAGTGAGATTTGTGAAAATGGCGTTTACCTTTCAATATTTACTTTGGAATTGCTGCATCCAAGAGAATTACTTTCAAATGTTCATCAGACAACCTTGTTACGTGTGCTAACTTTACATACTTCATTTTTGAAAATGTTTGCTCACAGACTTAAGTTGTTCCAAATATTGATGCCATAACAGAGGCAAATTTCTTCAACTCTGAAACGTCTTAGGTAAGACGATAAACTACATCCAACAGCAAGACCACTGATCAGGAGTCTTTGAGGACCGTGGAACCACCTCTTAATTGCTGTTGTTCCCAGGTCCACCCTGACTCGGGGTAGTAGTACCTGTTAAGGCCCCATCTATAGACAAATAGTTAAACCCCAACTGGGGTCAAAACACTATGAAAGTGTAAAAATGAGTTTTAATACCAGTAATACATTTTTATTAAAACATTACCAGCAATAAATTTTTGAAGAAAAAATTATTACCAGCAATATATTATCACCAGCAGTACATTATTACTAGCAATACTTTTTGGAAAAAATATTACCAGCAATGCATTTTTGGAAAAAATATTACTAGCAATGCATTTTTGGAAAAAATATTACCAGCAATGCATTTTGGAAAAAATATTACCAGCAATGCATTTTTGGAAAAAATATTACCAGCAATGCATTTTGGAAAAAATATTACCAGCAATGCATTTTGGAAAAAAATATTACCAGCAATGCATTTTTGGAAAAAATATTACTAGCAATGCATTTTTGGAAAAAATATTACCAGCAATGCATTTTTGGAAAAAATATTACCAGCAATGCATTTTTGGAAAAAATATTACCAGCAATGCATTTTGGAAAAAATATTACCAGCAATGCATTTTTGGAAAAAATATTACCAGCAATGCATTTTGGAAAAAAAAGTATTACCAGCATAACATTTTTGAAGAAAAAATATTACCAGCAATAGAAATCTTGTCGGCACTAAGTAACCCATTGAGCTTGATATACCGTAAAACAAACCAAACCAATCCAAATCAATTCTGAAAACTCATCATTAGTTAAGCAGCGGTAAAATTCAATAAGTTTTCATTCTCCGTAGTTTTATTTCAACAAGTCACTTGCTTGTAAATCAATGTGAAATTTATATTACTGTCAGACGCAAAAATCAGATTGGCCAAAATTTGACATTTTCACTTAGATTTATTTAATTTTTTTTTCTACATAGTAAGTTTAACTACAATCTATTGATAATTCCGTATGAATAATTATATTTTAACTAATTTGTGGCACGGTATGCTATCAGATAAAGAATTACCCATTATAACCATTATCCATTACACCACCCGCACATCCAACCTTACATTTCCAAGCGATCATCCACCTAGGTATTGACCAAGTCCGACGTTGCTTAATTTCGGTTATCGTACTGGTGTTTCAACGTGATGTTACCATACCCCCACACACATTCTTTTTCAATGTTGACGCGAAATTTGATTAGTTTAATAATAATTATGTACTTAACATCATGTTTTCTATATTACAATGCGATTTTAAAATTATTTCGATATTTTGACATTTATTTTCCTTTAAACTGAACTTTCGTTTACCTGGTGATTGGTTCGTAATAGGCTATCTCTCAATGACGTAGCTTTCAGATGGGGCTTGGTGAATTTGCCTGACTGTCATCGGTGTGATCTTAGCTGAGAGGAAACGGCTTCGCACGTCAATTAACATTGTCATCGGGTAAACCCCCTCTGGGACAATGTCGGCGAGTTGATGACTCATATCGCTGCCGGAAAGCTCGTGCTCGTTGATCGCGCATGCGCGTGTGACAATGTGTCGACAACGTATTCTGGGCGAAACGGATGGTGTTACTGTCACTGTTAGCCTCGGCTAGAATAGTAATTTGGTCGATGGAGGAAAACTTGCGATGTGATTGCTATTCTCATCAGGAGATCAGATTCTTTGATCATCAGCTCAGTATGAACTGATAGAACGCGTTTGATATTGACAGATTTCAGCAAATGTGGGTAACTGTGGTGAGCCTGGTGTGGTTTCCTGTGGAGCCCTCACCTGGTTCAGATAGAATCTTCTTGTGTACCTAGTTAATTTGTGTAAATGTCGTTCCCAGGTTTGTAACCGGCTTCTTACGCCATGGGCTTCTTTACGCCATGGGGTGCTTTTTAAGGGTAGATGCCCTGTATATGTGAGGTATTTTGGTTTATGTAGGGTCGAATGGGGGCGGATAGATTCTTATGGGGAATGAGTAAATTGCAACAAATAAATGAATCTGATTAGCTAGGTATAAGATAGTGTCGATCAGCTTTGACCCATCACCTCCCTTTTTTCAGCTTTGTGCCACAATTACTGTATTCAGTCAGTAATTAATCGTAGACGTAAAGAAATTGCAATGTAAATCATATCTATTGATATTTGCTGTACAAGATACGACAGAAATACCTCCCACATTTTAAAGGCTGACAAAAAGACCAAGATAACTGTTATTTACAAACTTATTTCCCTGTTGGTTAAACAAAGAGATTTTTGGTTTAAAAATGACATCCCCCCCAAATGGTAGTCCCTATTCGAAATATATTCTTGTAGTTGATTTTTAAAGTTTCACAGCACCCGGAAGTTCGAGCGCTTCGATGTCTTCTAGGTGGCTTTCTTGATTGGTATTTAATCAACTTATCAAAAATAGGAGTTTTCATGAGGAGTCTTAGAAACTTCAGCGGCTGAGGCTTGGCGGGGATATCTTTGCTTAACTGTCCTCAAGTATGGAGGGAATATCTCTGCGACCTATTCTGACCGGCTCTCAAAAACCTTACGCACAAAAACATTACCATATGGTCAATATCCCCGCTTGGAATTCTTCTAGAGAAAGAAAATTATTTAGAGCTAAAAGCGAAACAAAATAAAGTAAATGTTATTATTAGGATGTTATGAAAGTATTTTCTTTCTTTTTTTTTTTTTAGTCAAAAACTTATTTCATGTACATGTCTCTAAGACGAGAGCAACCACTCCAGTATATGATTAATATTGTTATTATCATTATACAGGGTGCGGCAGATATACCTCCCATATTTTAAAGACTGACAGAAAGACCAAAGTAACTGCTATTAAAAAATTAATTTCACTGTTGTTTAAACAAAGCACTTCAGTATTTATTCATTTTGTTTTCAAAATGACATCCCCCAAATGGTGGCCTCTATTCGACATATACTCTTGTAGCTGATTTTTAAAGTTACCCATCACCCGGAAGTTCGAGCGCTTCAAGATCTTCCAGGTGGCTATCTTTTAAGCGCTAAAGCTGTGGCCTTGAAAATTTCAACCCATAGCAGTATCGATTTTCTATCCGGAACAGCATAATTCTGACGTAACATGGAATGAACGCAGAAAATCTCTCCGTGTTACAATTACAGATTCACCAGTCTTAAAAAATAATTTCAACAGCATGGTGTGCACCGGTCCATGTCATGATGGCCACCGATCGTATCTGACAAAATACGGTAAGATATTAGCTAGATGAAGACACCATTGCCACTTACCTAAGTTCACCACCACCACACAGGTGACAGTTTAAAATGTGAGAGCTATTTCTTCCGCGCCTTGCTGAAACTTAGTAATAATGTTCCACTGAAAGTAAGCCACAAAGAACTGTTGGAGCTGCTTGACATATTCGCGAAAAATATTAGAATAATCAAGAGTCTATACTGGCAGCAAATTGCCTTCATACGGACAGAAAATAAGTTTAGCAGATATACAAAAATAGAAGAAGGTGTAAAACAAGGATGTGTCTTCCCGCCGCACATATAGAGCGCGTCAGTTCTCGGAGAATTAGAAGTCCTACCAGGATTCATTATTGGCAGATCCAATCTTACCAAGAGGATGATAGTGTTGATAGCAGACACGTAAAGGAAACTACGAAACACCCTACAGAAGGTAGAAAAAGAAAGAGAGAAGAAAGGACTAAATATAAGCTATAAGAAAACAAAATGCATGGTCATCAGCAAAAGGATGAGGCGGCCAAAATGCAATTTATAAGTCAGGGATACTAAAATCAAACCAGTATAAAAATTTAAATATTTGGGAAGAGGACGGAAAGTGCGACACAGATCAGAATACGTATCGGGATTGCCAAAGATGCATTCCAAAGGTATTAAGAGACAGAAAAACTTATGAACTGTTACGGAATGTCTGTCCTCCTCTATGGCAGCGAATCTGGACAATGTTCCCAAAGAAGCCACTTGAAACAACAGAAATGTGGTTCTACAGAAGGATGCTGAGAATACCATGGACCGAATATGTGAGCAACGACGAGGTTTTAGAGAAAATGGAAACAAAAAAGAAACTTATAGTTAACATCAGGAAGAGGCAGTTGAAATTTTTAGGGAATGTAATGAGGAAGGAGGGCTTGGAAAATCTGATACTTACAGGACGGATTGAGGGAAAGAGGAACAGAGGAAAGCTGCGCAATAGGTTTGAGTAAATGGATGATAGAACAGGGTTATGGGAGAAATAACAAAAATACAAAACATATTAAGAGCTACAAAGGACAAGAAGATGTGGAGGGTCATGATCGCCTACGTTCTGAAGGGACACGGCACATAAAAGAAGATACGTGGGTGTGAATTGATATATATTTTTTTAAAGTTAGCTTCTACCATAAGCGTTCGTGTGAAAATCCTTTTAAGTAAACAGCGTGTCTTTGCAAGAAAAGAAAAAGTGCAAAACCCACACCCAATTTCAGAGAAAAATACATTTTAACCGTTGTTTTTTTTTTATTCTTATTTTCGATTTGAAGTTTGATGAATTTAGTTTAGGGATAGGCTAAGATTTTGCCTGCTGATTCGCTTCAAGTGATTTATAACATTTAACTTTAAAAAATAGACTTGTGCGTTTCCTGGTTTTAATATTTTGTCAGGGAAAGGTTAGGCCGCCATCTTTGTAGCTATTTACAAAACATAGCATGACGCAAAGATAAAAGTATGGTGCCGCCCGGATCGAACTCATTAGGAATGGTCTGCAAGAATATGAGGTGGATGGCCATGTCGAAATGTTTAATGTTGCTTCCAAATATCTATCGCAGCTAACGATATGTGCAAAATTGAAATGTTCAATGAATAAGTCATCATCAGTTCATGATTTAAAATATAAGCATCAGCCAATCCCAAATGATGCAACGTGAGGTAACATCACACATCCCATGTTTATCTCTTTTTCATTCTTTTGTCTTTAATCATTTCACCCCAAGCAAGGCAATAAAACCACAAAGAAAACAAGGCATTACTGAGATCGAAAGAAATATAGGAAAAAGAGAAACATTATCAATGGGCGAGAACAACAAAAGAACAGGAATCAAGAAGACAAAATAACGATTGGCATTGCATTTAAATTTTTGAAGACCAAAGTTGGCTGGAAAGCATGAAACCGAAAGAGTTCCACAAGCGAAAAAAAAAACACCGAGTGAAAGAGAGGCGTTTTCGAATAACGATGTTAATATGCTTTAAAGATTCTGAAATGTAAATGTTACAGAAAGTTACTTTAGAAGACGAAAAACAATCTTTTTGTAAGTGTATAAAGGATATCAGATTACTAACAGAAAATTACTGGAACAATAATAATTTAAAACTTTTAAACACAGAATTGGATTGTGACACTAAAAATCGAAGTTAAAATTAAAGATGTTTTGATCTAGAAGTTATTTTTAAAACAAGAATCTCTGTAGTTTACAAAGAGTGGCAGAAGAATTAATAGAGAGGTGATAAACAATAGCGTCTTGTTGTGAACCTTAAAAACCAATCGATGAAAAAGTAAATTGTTTATTCTCGAGTGAGTGAAGTTGTACTTTGGTAGTATGTCAGTACGTTCGCATTAGAAAAATAGATACATCACCAGTCTGGGTCGCGTGAGGTCGGTTCTCTTAATAAAGAGGCGAGCCAACCGGAGGAGACAGAGTTTTGGGTTGATCTTTCTTCGAATGCAATTGAACCGAGTGGAGACGCCAGAGATTGAAAAAGAAGCGTCCGCTATGTGTTACTGAAGCTGAGGGTGAAGAAGCGAAATACCGCCGCTAGCATCTAACTACCACTACTCCAGCTACTACTAATACTACTACTACGAGAATTTCGAAGGTTGTAGTAGTTTCGCTAAGAACAGAACAAAAGACCAGAGCTTCGTCCGGGGAGAAAGATACCTGATCCCGCGTATACGAGGCTTACGGGCAATTTTTGCCCGAGCCCACGGTCTCAGATTTTCCCACATTGAATTTGGCCTTGCGCTGCATCCTACCTCGTGGGGAGGCAGGTAAATATTGAAATATGCTGTCTAAGTAGTCCACAACTAGCAGCGGTTTCCCTACTTCACGGCGCTGGCGAGTATTTTATTTTATTTATGTTATAAAGATTACCATTTCATTTTCAACCTCCGTTTTGGTTATTCCTCATTTACTAACCCTTTCTAGGTTGCAACAAGGTTTAATCAAGAAGACAGTAGATAACGATTGACATTGCATTTACATTTTTGAATATCAAACTTAACTATAAATAAATAAATCGTAAGAGAGTTCCACGGGCGAGAAGTGCGAGATATGAAAATGTTAGCATAGTACTTACGGTTACATCTAGCCATTTCAATGACAAGACGTAGTTTATTTTCTACGGCTCATCAAACATTTAAAGGTTATTTAAAACCAGAAAAATATTTTTTAAGATTGTAAGATATTTTAGCTTGGAGATAAGCATTTAGTGATACAAGGTTTTATTAGTTAACCCATAGCTGGGGGAGAAGTGGTAGATTCATTGCTTTCCCAAGGGTATTTGTGCGTAAGTGAATCTAACGAACCCAACTGGAATTGAAACACGACTCTCCTATTAACAATTGCGAGCCATTGTCCATTACATCACCCTCACCTTACAGCGCCTGGTATTCCAAAGCGAGCCAATCAAGTTCTGCCCTTAAATTCATAAAGTCTAGGTACCATAAAGGAAGTTCCTCAGAACAATTACCATGAAAGGGTTTATAGAAAGGCACAGGGAAGCTACACTACGGCGGTGGGAAAATGACTGAAGACGAGAGGCCAGGTCAGGACCAATAACATCGCAGATACTTCTTTAAATTTTATCAAGAATCTCTAAATTTATAGCAGGAACACTAGACCTTATCTCGTCCTGGGTAAGACGATAAACTACATCCGACAGCAAGGTTTTAAGGAGCGTGGAACCACCTCTTAATTGCTGGTGTTCCCAGGTCCAACCTGACTCGGAGTTATAGCAACTGTTAGGATTCCAGTTATGGGCAAATAGTTAACCCCCAAAACTGGTGTCAAAACACTATGAAAGTGTAAAAATAGGTTTTAATACCAGCAATAAATTTTTTGAGGAAAAATTATAAGCAGTAATACATTTTTGAAGAAAAAATATTAGCAGCAATATATTTTTGGACAAATATTAGCAGCAATAAAAATATTGTCGGCATTAAATAACCCGTTGAGGTTGATATGCCGTAAAACAAACCAAACAAAACCAAACTAGACCTTATCTGGCAATAATATTCAAAGCATGGGCGAATGGTAGACTTATAAATATGTTAGATAGATTCTAGCGAGAAAATTTGTCTATTACGATACATTTGACCAACTTTCCTATCAGTAGACCGAGCAATTGTTTCCATATAATCTTTCCACTTCATGTCAGCGGAAAATGTTAGCCAAATTGGCGCAGTGAGTCACTCTCCTGGAGGTAAACATCAGCCATGATGATGGAAGGCAGGAAGGGTGCCCTCAGACATTTAAGAGAGAGCAGTTTCGTTTTGAAGACGTTATAATTAACAAGCCATTCTTTGCCCCATTTAACAACAGATTGTAGGTCATTCTTTAGACCAGCTGCCAATTTGACTTCATCGAACTGATCAGACTTACTAGTGAGACGGGAGTAAATATTTCTATTGAAAAAATAAAGCAATGTTATCACTTAAATATATAAAACAAATCTAATCGGTTTTGACAAGTGGCAGGTTAACCTACAAGCGTTTATTTTTACAATGTCCACCATGTGATAGATAGATATGAATAGACTGAGATTAGATAGATAGATAGATAGATATGAATAGACTGAGATTAGATAGATAGATAGATAGATAGATAGATAGATATACCGACTGTGTGTAAACATTGACAGATTTCGACTGAAAAACACAATTCCTAGCGTGCCTGTCGTCTTTATAGAAACGTACGTGTAAAATCCTGAAGCTGTTATATCACGATGCCTGTGTTCGTGGGCCGGTTGTTGGCTGGCCTTTCAGAATGACATTTCTAATGCAACCAACAGGTTCAGAGCAAGTGAACAAGCTGGCAAATCATTTGGAGTGGCTTCATGATTGTAGCCCTGGCAGATTGAAGAGCTCTAGTGATTGGCGCCGAGAACTTCTTATACGCCCACAGGTTCATTATGACATTCTCTATCCTTTTGGCTTTTTTTTTTATCTCACTCACTCCCCCTCCTCTCTCTTTCTATCTCTTTCTTTCATCCTTACACACACACACACACACACACACACACACACACATATATATATATATATATATATATATATATATATATATATATATATATTATTATTATTATTATTATTATTATTATTATTTTTCTTTTAATCTTCCTCTGTTCCACCCTTCCACCCGTTCTCGCTTCCTATCTCTCTATCTCTTACTCATCTTATCCCACTCTTTATCTCTCTCTTATTCTTCTTTTTCTTTTAATCCCTCTCTGCTTCACTCTTCCACCCCTTCCCTATTCCTCTCTCTTTCTCTCTCTTTCTCCTGCACATCTTCTCCCACTGTTTAGCTTCCTCTTTATCTCTCTCGCGCTCTCATTCTTCTCTTTCTTTTAATCTTTCTCTGTTCCACTTTTCCATCCATCCATTCTCTCTTCCTCTATTTTTCTCTCTTTTCCATTCATCTTCTTCCGTCTTTTATCAGTCTCTTTAGCTCCCCCCCTCTCTCTCTCTCTCATTCTTCTCTTTTTTAATTTTCCTCTGTTCCACACTTCCATTCCTTCTCTTTTCCTCTCTCACTCTCTCTCTCTTGCTCATCTTCTCCCACGCTTTATTTGTCTCGCTCCCTCTTTCTTTTAATCTTTCTCTTTTCCACTCTTTCATCCATTCTCTCTTCCTCTCTTTCTCTTTCTCTCTCTCTATCTCTTTCTGTTCTACTCATATTCTCCCGGTTTTTATGTTTCGTTATCTCTCTCTCATTCTTCTCTTTTTTAATCTTCCACTGTTCCACTCTTCCATTCCTTCTCTCTCTATCTCTCTCTCTCTCTTACACATCTTCTCCCGCTCTTTATCTGTTTCTTTTTTATTCTCTCTCTCTCTCTCTCTCTCTTCTACTCATCTTCTCCCGCTCTTTATCTGTTTCTCTTTTTCTCTCTCTATGTCTTCTTCTAATCTTCTCCCGCACTTTATCTGTCTCTCTCTCTCTCTCTCTCTTCTACTCATCTTCTCCTGCTTTTTATCTGTCTCTTTATTCAATTTCTCTCTCCCCCTTTCTCTCTCACGAACACACAGTCACACCCGCGCACACAACTGCTCTTTATGCGAAGCCACTTGCGAAACTGAAGGATCTTTTGAAACTTTTCCAAGTGCTGATAGCATTTCGTATGACACTTAATATACGCTTCCTTCATCTTAATCTTCATGCAATCTAACTTCTTCAAAATCTTCATTTTCGACTAATTCAATTCGTCCACCTCTTTTATTTTTTCTAACTTTGATATACATCAAAATGACTTTTATTTTAGCTGCCCGCGTAAAATCAGTCTGTGTTTCGAGAAAAAGTCATTGCTACCATTTTTTTTAATCATTTCACTTCCAAGCAAGGCGGTAATGCCACTAAGACGCAAGGACAATAAAAGAAAGGACAATAAAAAATAGGTTTCAGGAAGACAGAAGATGGCGGTTGACGCTGCATTTATTTTTGAAGACAGGAAAGCAAGAAGCCAGAAGAGAGATCCATGGGTAAGAAGTGCAGGAAAAGAAAAATATTAGAATATAAATTGTTGTGGGTCGTGTCTACGTTGAGTGTTTAAGTTGGGGAACACGTGTCTCCTGGAATGTTTATCCCACATTAAAAATGGCGGAGTCAGTATGTGAGTCCAGGTAATAAAATACAAAGTCAATATATATACAAACAAACGATGAGGTATTACTAACAAGACAAAAAGTTACATTGTTGCGAGCGACAAAGATCATGATATTGTAAATATGTGATGATACAATGAAATGCAAGAAAATATTTGAAGTACAGTGGTACCTCGGTTTTTGAATTTAATTCGTTCCTGAAAGCCATTCGTGGACCGAAAAGTTCGAAAACTGAAACAATTTTCCCATAGGAACCAATGTAAAATAGATTAATCCGTTCCTGGACCCCGGATGATTGCTTATTCGCACTTTGACAACAGTATTTAGTGTACAAGTTCATACACAAAACCAATGAAAATCATTAGATCTAAAAAAAAAAGATAAACACAAACGAATAAAGAATAAAGTTGCACATAAATAAGAAAGGCAATATTATTCCTCCTTACGTATGCCGAGGAATCTTGATTGCACAAGTGGAGGGGGTGGAGAGGAGGTCGGGGAAGGGATCTCCTGGATTTTCTGTTTCTTGCTAGCAGGGATTTTTACCTGTTTTTCACCAAAATCTTTTCTATTGAAACTTGCTTTTGCCTTTGTTTCACAATGTTACGGAAGTGAGATATATCACTGTCATTGAAAATGTTATTGACATGGGTTGCTACTGCCTTATCAAGGTGATACATTTCAACAACATTTTTCACCTCACCCCATTTTGCACACATTTCTTTAATAAGAGCACTAGGTACATACCCACTGCACAACACAACACAACACAAGCTCTACCAGCAAAAATAAAACAACAGTTCTTAGCCTGTATACTCTGAGTGCGAGCTGAGGCAATAGTGGCGCCAATCACGACACACACTCGGTCACTCAGTGATCATGTGCTGTCCACGTGGTGTAAATGGCTTGTTTTGCAACCGAGTTATGGTACGACAAACGGGGCAAATTTTAGTTCGAAATCTTTGTTCGAAAACCAATTGAAAAGGGAGCCGTTCGACAATCGAGGTTCCACTGTATAGTGAAGTGTTTGTGTATGTAAAATGTGTGTAGAAGTCCTAGAAACAATTAAATAAAATTAAGTTACGTACGTGTGTGTGTGTGTGTGTGTGTGTGTGTGTGTGTGTGTGCTTTTTTGTATGCATTTCCCAATATGGGAAACGCGTTTTCACGGTAGACCCACATGCTAGCGTGTCTAAAGAAAACAGGAAAACGAGAATAATAATGGAAAGTGAAAAGAGATGTTCTGTCGCGCGTGCGCGCTTTACTCTGCGTTTGACGTACATCTAACCGTCCGTGGATAAAATAGGAGAAAGAGAATGATAGAAAATATTACAGTGTATTTATAGGTTCAGAAAGCGTCCTCTAGTGGCGGTTTTTAGGAAGGTAAGCGGAGCAACTCCACAAACTTAAGGTTATATCTAGCTAATTCAACATATTATTATTATTGTCATTATTTCCTTTGATTTCTGGTGTGTACTCATTTCTTTCCAACTGGAGACCTAAGGTCAGAAATGGCATCATGAGATTTTCCAATGAGCAATTTAAAAAAAGACACATATTTTACATCGATAAAGTCCTTCGTAAGGTGTGGGCTGAAACTCGTGTGAACAATTTTTTTGTATTTCTTTAAGGTATTGGCAATCCCTTTAATGAGTCTATTGGAATCTTTTCCAATCAATCCGAAGGCTCCAACTACAACATGGATATAATCTCTAAATATATAGCAAGAGAACCGGATCATATGTGGCAGCAATATTCAAAGCAAGGACGAATGGTAGACTTATAAATATCTAAGATTGATTCTGGTGAGAAAAAATGTCTGGCAAGCACAGTGAATCAACTTTCTTAGCGGCAGACCTAACAATGGATTCAATATAGTCTTTCCACATCATTGCAGATATACCAAATTTGACATGGGCCTTAAAAAAGATATAACGTCGTAAGAGGAAACAAGATTTAAAGTAAAGTTATTGAGTGAAAAGAACAGAAATTTGGGAACTGTGATCAAAGAACAATCCAAAGGAGAAATATTAGACTTTGGCGAAAGTGCAAAAGAAATTGGTTTAAAGAATTTTCACAAATGTGAGAAACAAATTTGTGTAAAAGTAAAAATGTCATAAGAAATACCCCGAGCAATAAACTTTTTGAAGACGCAATTGTTGTGGATTGATTGATTTGTATGGTTAACAGCACATGGACACCATCATGGGTCATTAATTTTTTACAGAAAGGTTCAATCTGTACAAGGCCCGGAGGACAATCGAGGTAGAGGGTTACATTAAGGAGTAGTTTATATGAATGGGAGGTGAAGATAACGGTTGACTCTAGACTTCAACAGGTTAAGATTGTAGTGATCGGGGAAAAATCCTCTTGGGAGTCTGTTCCACAGGGCAGTGGTTCGCATGAAGAAGCTGTTCGAGTGGAACTTCTCACCGATGGTATACGGAGGAAATGTGGATGACTTGCTAAAATGTAATTGGCATGGGGGGTCCGAACCGTGAAGGTTTGACCTGATAGAACCAGGAGACGCAGTTCGTCCGAACACTTTCCATGGTAGTAGCGATAGAGCAGTGAGAGACTCGCCACATCCCGCTTGTGAGAGGGAGGTTGGGTTGAGGAAAAAAATTCTTCTTCAACAAGAACTCGGAAACGCTTTTGACCTGTATCAAAACTAGAAAGTGAGGTCTAGGCAGCTTCTGTCCAAATATCGCAACAGTCCTCCATTTTCGGCTCTTATAAAGGTAGAGGATAGCATAAGGAGTCATTTAATGCCGAAATTAAATTTTCTTTAGAGCCTGGAAGTAACAAAAATATGTCATATGTTATTCTGATTTCACAACTGAATACATGGTAGATGATACTCAGCTTTTGTGCATATACATGTTTGTGTTGATATGATTATTAGAGGTGATGATATATGTGTTTTATGTTGCAGTTTTGGTGAACTTCTATTTTGGAATACAGTTTGATTTAAGAAATTGTATAACTAATGTCATGAAAGTTCTTTCATGTTAGCTGTTTGGTAGTATTTTAAACGAATTTGTGTTAAGTCACTACCATGTGTGCATTGTTCGTAATGTTTTTATATAATAATGTATTGCTGGTATTTTTCCTATAAAAATGTATTTTCAAAGATTCACAGTGTTTTGTTTTTGTTTGTCGGGGGGGGGGAATAACTATTTGCGCGTAGATGCGACCCTAACAAGTGCTACCACTCCAGGTCAGGATGTATCTGGGAACAACAACAATTAAGAGGTTTTCCACGTTCCTCAAAACCACTCGATTAGAAGCCATGCTGCTGGATGTAGTTTATCGTCATGCCCAGGACTAAACTACTTTCGGAAATGTAAACAGAGAGAAAAGAGCCTGAATAATAAGGACGTTGACTAAATAACTGAAAACAATCAAACTACCGCCTGTAAGTAACCGTCACAGACTGAAATATGTCATTTAGACGAATATGTACATAAAAATTGATGTAAACTAATTGTTAACGATAAATGTAGGGTTACATTGGATGGGTATGAGCCAGATCCTTCTTCGGGTCACAGAACTAATATCCCGCGCTCAGTTTCTAATAAAAATTTACCGAATAGTTCCATTTCGGTGTAAATGTACCTGATTAATTCGAAAATAACAAAGACATTTTGATAAAATCTACCGTTTTTGAGTTATCGACAATAAAAAAAAAATTCGGACTCATTCGCGTCGCGGTGGGTGTAGTTGAAATTAATTCTGCACACCATCCAACATAACAATAATGGGGCGTCGGGGGTAATTTCTTGGGGTATTTGTGTAGTTACAGAAAATTATAGTTCCCGTCAGAGTTTATGATAGTGTCAAGATAAATGCAGATAATTATTGTAAGTTTTTCAGCTTTATCTTTTCTCTTTACATCTTTCATTTCCTTCGTTGAAGCGTTGACTGTGTATTCATCTTTTTTCTCTCCTCTTCTTCATTTTCAATTGACTCATTCCACCCCCTTCCTTATCCCCCTTCATTCGTCATGTGTCCACCTCTGCGTTTTTCTCTGGATTGCTTCTTCTCAATCTTCCTCTCCGTTTCTCTCCGTTTTACTCCATTCTATTCCTTTTATTGTTTTTCGTTTTCCTTTTCCCCACATTTTTTATTCCCATACCTTTTCTTTTTCTTTTTTCTTTTTTCTTTTTCTTTTTCTTTTTACTCCAATAAATTTTCTTTCTCTTTTTCTTTTTCTTTTTCTGTTTACTCCAATACACTTTCTTTTTCTTTTTACTCTTTCTTTTTACTCCAATACCATTTCTTTTTCTTTTTTCTTTTTACTCCAATACCATTTCTTTTTCTTTTTTCTTTTTACACCAATACCATTTCTTTTTCTTTTTTGTTTTACTCCAATACCTTTTCTTTTTCTTTTTTCTTTTTACACCAATACCTTTTCTTTTTCTTTTTCTTTTTACTCAAATACCTTTTCTTTTTTTTCTTTTTACTTTAATACCAATTCTTTTTCTTTTTCTTTTTACTCAAATACCTTTTCTTTTTCTTTTCTTTTTTTACTTTAATACCTTTTCTTTTTCTTTTTACTGCAATACCTTTTCTTTTTCTTTTTTCTTTTTACTCCAATACATTTTCATTTTCTTTTTTCTTTTTACTCTAATACTTTTCTTTTTCTTTTTACTTCAATACTTTTCTTTTTCTTTTTTCTTTTTCTTTTTCTTTTTATTCCAATACCTTTTCTTCTTCTTCTTTTTCTTTTTTACTCCAATACCTTTTCTTTTTCTTTTTTCTTTTTCTTTTTACTTTAATGCCATTTCTTTTTCTTTTATTCTTTTTCTTTTTAGTCCAATACCTTTTCTTTTTCTTTTTTCTTTTTTTACTACAATACCTTTTCTTTTTTCTTTTTCTTTTCACTCCAATACGTTTTCCTTTTTACCGTCTTCTTAGATACAACGCCTTTCAAAACTTATTCTTTTCCTAACCACCATTTTGTTTGTTTGCTTTTTTCTATTTTCTTTTCTTTCCATCTCATATACTTTGCATAAATGGCTCTTATTTATTTTCTTGGTTATTTCCTCATAGCCAGGAGCGGTTTTCTATTTTCTAAACTGTTAAATTTCTTTTCTTTTTCTTATTCTTCAGAATAAATGTTTCTAGATCCTCCATTAATCGATAAATCTTTTAGAATATCTCGCTTTACTGATTTTTCTGTTTCCTTCAATGCGGGATAGGACTTCTTTGCTGGAGTTCTAAACAAAGTAATTTTGAACTGGTGTCCTGGCCTTACAGACACGGACTAAAATATGTAACATTACGCCCGTAAAAACGTGAATTAGAAAATAATAAACTATAAAGTCAGGAAAAAAAACTTCAGAATCAAGATTTTTAAAAATTAAACAACCAAAAATTAAAAATGTTCTCTTTGTTTCCTTTATGTTCACACAGAGCCACTCAAGACACAGAGTCACTCAAGGTATACAGTTAGTTAATGCCGCGTGTGATATGAAAGTAAGAGACGAAATGAATGATTATAAGGAAATGGAAGATATATATAAAAGAGATTGATCCGTATGGTAAATTGTAGTATTCTCGAAAGCACCAACTCAAGAGCCTGTTCCAGAAAGTGGCTGTTCTTGGAACGAAGCTGTCTGGGAAGAACTTCCTTATTACAAATGAAATACGGTGAGAATGATGGTGATTCGGCTCTGTGGAAGAGGCATGTCGAGTCCTAGTTATAAAGATCTAAATCGCTAGAACTAAAATTTGCCAAGAAAACAGCGATAGAGTAGAGAGAGGCTTTCGACGTTGTCTCTATGGGAAAGAGTTTTCAGGGTAGAAAAATAAGTCATCCCTCACAAGGCCGTGTAAAAGATTTCGGCTGGAAAGTGAGGATTGGGAAACTCCAGACCTTTTGTGCGGATCAATCTCTTTTACATATATCCTCCATTTCCTCATAATCATTCACATTCTACCTTCGTCTCTTACAGGCAGCAATACTCCATTTTTGGTCTAATCTGAGTTATAAAGATAAATTGTGACAGAAAGAGTCAGATACATTCTGGAGCGGTACAAGGAGCGCACAATTCTTCCAGTGTCTTTAAAAATGGATTGCAAACAAACAAACTAACACACACACACACACACACACACACACATACACACACACACACACACACACACATATATATATATATATATAATTATTTATTTGAATATTACAACATAAATATGTTATAAAATCACGACAAAAGTAGCCATTTTGTTTCAACACTTCTAGTGTCTTATCAAGATATATATATATATAATGCACATTTACAAATCTACCATTTGTCCGTGTATTAAATACTGGTGCCATAACTGGTCTGGTGGCTGTACATCACGGGATTCTTAGCAAAATCCAAAGAAGAATCTGTCATGTAATCGATCCTGACTTGGCATCTCGACTTCAGTGAATTTCTCACAGACGTCAGGTGGCTTGCCTTCTGTTTTTTTTTTCCACAAATATTTTCTTGGAAAATGCTCTGACGGGCTTTTTCACCTGGTGTCCCGACGTCATTAATTTAAGCGTGCTGCTAGATTGGCATCCAGATCCCACCTGTTTACTGTTGATATAGCTAAATGCAATCTCCACTTCTACTACAACAATTTTTTTCTCGCACTTCCCGCCTGTGGAACTCCATTCTGTTTACTTGCTTCCCTGATAACTACAATCTTTAAAAAAATTATATGTAACTTCAATCGCCATCTTGTGTTGACTTAAACCCCATTCATCTTTTATCCTTTCCTCAATCACCCTTATACAAAGTTTTTCCCTCACTTTCACTCAGTGTACTTGTGGCAAGTGTGAAAATGATATTTTATATATATATATATATATATATATATATATATATATATATATATATATATATATATATGGGAGTGATATGATTAATATATATATATATATATATATATATATATATATATATATATATATATTTATATGAAGAAATATAGTCTTAAAGTTTGCTATATTTATGGGATAAAGTGCTCAATATCAGAGATAGAGTGTGTGTAAATATAAAAGTGAACATAGAAGTTAACACTTAGAGGCGACAGTCTGTTTCATGCTAGATGCAATCATCGGGCCACGAGCCTTGTTATTTTTCTCGGCTATTTATATATACTGGTCAGTGGTGCATTGTGGGTAGTCATTTTTGGCAGGTGTTTTACCGGAAGTCGTTTATTTGTTTATTTATTTATTTGTGTCAAATTATTTTGCTTGTTTTTATTTAATTTTATTTTTGTTTTTTATCCTTTGTATTTATTTTATTTTTATTTATTTATTTTGATCGGTGTTTTTATTAACGTAGTAAAAATTTGTTTATATAGCTTATTTTTATTGAAAGATTAATGATAAAATACAAAGAAGAATCTAAAATGTTATTGGTACTTCAGTTTCGGTCACTTTCCCACCGCTAGATTGATTGTGGAGAGAAAAGGTGCCTAGCTTAACACAATGAACCATTCGAAGAGGTCGATCTGGTCAATTCGGTGAGTAGTTAGAGTTTTGACTCCTGCAATTCCTTGACGTGTAAGAGGATGGACAAATCCCATCCTACTAATTTGTTACTTGACTGGCTACCGGCCAATAGAAGACAGCAACGTGGGCGACCCAAACGAACTTTGAGAGTTAAGACTTCATAAGCGGTGTCAACCTTCACTGAGCGACAGAGTACGTTTCAGACGATTTCGCTCATTCATTGTGTTCTACAGACAATGCATGAGTCATTCTACAGGGTGCGATGGATAAACTGTCGTCGAAATTACACAAAAATGAAAATAACATCTCATTTTAACAGATATATTTACCGAAAATGCATAAAAATATCTTAAAATACTAAAGAGTAAATTTATTCAATAAAATCGCCATTAGCTTCAACCTCGACCTCCAGATGAATTCGAATTCTCCTGCATCTCTTCTGACAGTCTCTTTGTTTAAGTTGCCTTCAGTTTGGCGTTACAAAGATTTTTTGTCTCTCACTCAGCTGTGTATAATAATCAAGGGCGTGTACATAATAATCAAGGGCGTGGCAGTCTGGGGACTTATGTGGCCAGATGTAAAGGGTGATGTGGTCACAGAAATTGTCATGGTTTTGTGAAGAGTCCTGTTACCAAACACATGGTCTTCCAGCAGCCACCCTCTTGACCCAGGGCAGCACTACTTCCTCAAGTTACTTGATGTAGTCCTCTGTGTTGTGTCTGAGGCCCTGTAAGGAGATGAATGGAGGCGTAACGTCGCCATCACTAGTGATCAAGCTAAAGACCTTCGTAATTACCATTAGACATCCAGCTCTTTCCGAATCATCTGCACACTCCTCAGATTGAGACCAATACACTCTGAAATGTTCATAATGGAGCTTCCGGTGCGAACGCCAAATAGTACAACGTGCTTTTTCCAAATTTCTGGCTGAGTGAATTGCGTTATGGCGCTCTTTTTCTCACAAACGGTGCCCAACTGACCCTACTATCCTGTGCCTTCGACAAAATAAAAAACAAACAACTCTTATGCTTTGAAATTAAGAATAGTGACATTCAAATTGGATTAACCCTTTGAGCCCTGACCACCGCTTTACCGATGGTAGAAAAAAATGACGTAATGCCCAGCCACCAGTTGAACGGTGGCTATTTTTATATCTACCGTGAAACGTTACATACCAATCATTTGCGAATTTTGACTCAGGATCTCAGGCAGAAGGGTTAAAATTGTTCAAGAACGTAGGGCTCAAATGGTCAATTTTTTTTTTCGAAACTGGATTGGATCGACAATTAAAAATATATTCACACTTCATTCTTTTGAAGGGGACAAAATTACCCATGGATTGGTTGGTTGGTTGGTTTTGTTTGACGGCATATCAACACCTCTATTGGTTATTTAATGCCAAAATCTAAATATTTTGAACGCAATTGCATGGCTTCAACTAAATATTTTTTTAATATAATTGTATGCCTTCAACTCCACATAAAATGTATTGTTGATCATTTTGCTTAAAAATAGTATTGTTGGTAATTTTACTATAAATATGTATTGTTGGTAATTCTTTTATATAAAAAAAGATTTTTATACTTTCATGGTGTTTTGTTTTTGTTTGGGTGTTTACTATTTGCCCAGAACTGGGACGCTAACAGGTGCTACCGCAGCGGGTCAGGGTGGACCTGGGAACAACAGCAATTAAGAGGTGGTTCCACGATCCTCAAAATCTCTAATCTGCCGATCAGAGGCTCTGCTGCCGGATATAGTTTATCGTCATGCCCAGGTCTAGCCATGGATTGAATAAAATAGGAAAAGGGAAGGGATTAATATGAGACCTCGCCCTAACCATACATAGGAATTATAGTTACCCCCGTTTTCTGGACGGAGAAATTTTCTATTCCATGAAAATCTCACTAACTGGAAGAGGAACAGAAAGAAAAATAAGTAGAAAGTTTATCTCTGAAATAAAAAAGTATAAAAGTTAAAATGTAAATGGGAATTGACTAAGGGGTCGAAACCAGGGGGAGGATAAAATCAATTACTAACCTAACCAAGGATAGAAAGCTTAATTTTGGGTTGGGGCCGAAGCGAATTTCACCTATTCACCGTGCTGTATCTCGTGCTTTCGAGATAACAGAGAGAAATAAATAAGGAAGACAAACTCCTAGGTAAGCAATGAAATAGAAGGTTTACTACACAAAGGTACATTTAGTAAAAGTCCTAATCCTAACTCGGTATTTAACCGAACTTAACACAGAGCGGGATGTGGCACAAGGCCGGTTTAACTTGGGTTTTTTCGAAACACATAATCCCGGGTTTGTCTACCTCCCCAGACGAGACTGTCCTTTGGCATACAACAAATGTGGCACAAGGCCAAAAAAGGGGTTACAAACCAAGGCTATTTCACCCTATTCATATCGCTGCTGATAATGAAATGGGCTATCACATCTCTTTCAATTCATAACTGATTAGGCAGAAGATTTTTCCGCAGTAGGTTGCCGTTTCTTTCTCTGGTAGACTGATGAGTCCCAAATATAGGACGAAACGGCCGTTCAGTGCTTTCTGCATTCTGTTGAGGTTTCTTTCAGACTCAATGAATTACTTAATTATGTGTATATATATATATATATATATATATATATATATATATATATATATATATATATATATATATATATATATACACCGAGTGTAACAGCGAAATTGTCCAAAACGTGTAAAAGCAAGTCAATTTGTTAGATTAAGCTCTGAACTGTTGTATCTTAGAAATGATTAAAAACATCTTACTGAAATTCTCCGAGTTTTTATAACACTATTGGACTCTACTTTGAGTAAATAAGAATATATAATTACTCTCCAAGCTTAACAGAAGAATCGTGATGAAATCGATCATAAACGAAAGTGACATGTTCATCATTAATTGATCATAACTAAGGATTGAAAGCTCATGATGGATTGAAATTAAGTTCAAATATATATATATATATATATATATATATATATATATATATATAATTCCAGGATCATTTTCCAAGTTATTCAAGATGATTTTCGCCCTCTCTAACCTTCTAACATTCTGTCTTAGAGTAACAAGGTGCCTCACAGGTTTCACGTACGATTTAATTGTCAAGTCTTTTTTTTCACTGCTCCTTGGACTGTTATAGCTGAAACTCCTCTCCCACGTGACAAACGTCTTATGAATTGTGTTAGATCTTTTCTAATTGAGCTGATCCCTCTTCCTGTTGATCCAGTTCTCCTATCTACTGTTCCCTCCTTTTTAAATTTTTTCACCGTTCCATTGATGGTTCTTGAATGGACTTTGAAGATGAAAGCCAGAGTATGAATGTTGGTACCATTACTGAAGGCCTGAATGATCTTTTTCCTCTCACCATTGCTCATTTTGGAAGACAATGGAGCTGACAGAAAATGATTTTAACCTGTTCTCTTTCTAACTGAATAAATCAAAGGGTTTTTCAGTGATTTTTACAACAAACGATGTCAAGATGGCTGAAATTCTTATCTGAAAACCTGGAAAAAAGAAACTCAATTAGTTTAGTGTATTTTAGATATTAAACTTTTGTAGAATGGACAGTTATATATATATATATATATATATATATATATATATATATATATATATATATATATATATATATATATATAACGCGCAGACTAACTCTACACCTTTCTGACAATAGCTCAATTAGATCTCATTTAAATATTCATGACACTATTCGGAAAATACTTGTCGACAACACTAATATAATAGCATCATCCACATGCAAAAAAGGTAAAAAATAATGGAAGCCTTATTAATAAAAACAAACAAACCAACACTTAATAATATTAACTTTGAACATGGACATAATATCTTGTCCGTGTTTTGAAACAAAAAAAATGAAACATTTTATAAAACAATACATATAACAAACTATTTCTAATTCTAACAGTTGAAATATAATCCTTGAAAATGGCTAAACGTATATCCGAAACGCTTGGATAAAAAGAACATTCGGACAGTTTTTATATAATTTATCATCTGAAAAGAAAAACATTATTAGATCGCACGAGAAATTATATAAAAAAATAAATAAAAGCACCTTGTCAGTCGTTTTTAATGAAATGTGCATGAAAGAAGGATTACTGCCTAAATACATAAATACATATATATATATATATATATATATATATATACATACGCACACACACATACACACATACACACACACATATATATATATATATATATATATATATATATATGTATGTATATATATATATATATATATATATATATACATGACAAGACAAAGAACAGGTAGGAAACATCTTAATCTAACATGTTTCACTTCATTAAAACTTCATAAGGGATCAAGATAGAAATGACGAAGCGATAATAAAGTTACATATGTTGGATTAACATCTGTTTTCTACTTGTTCATTGACCTATTATTTTGTTGGAATCCTATCAATATATATATATATATATATATATATATATATATATATATGTATGTGTGTGTGTGTGTGTGTATACTGTATATATATATCTTACTGATCTTTGTTTTTTAATATACACACACACACATATATATATATATAGAAATAGATAGATAGATAGATAATATTAGTGGTCAATATATATATATGTGTGTGTGTGTGTGTGTGTGTATACTGTATATATATCTTACTGTTCTTTCTTTTTTATTATATATATATATATATATATATATATATATATATATATATATATAGCATAATGAGAAACCACGTATACTTTCTTGATATGTATATAATACGGAGAAAACAACTGAAGAGTTGCAAATTAAAAGAAAACAATTTGAATGTTTTTTTTGTTAAAGTATTTATTTATATTTTTTTATATATATATTTGATATTTCAGATTGCCCCGAAAGATCGGGGCGATCTGAAATATCAAATATATTATATTCAGTTGTTTTCTCCATATTATATATATATATATATATATATATATATATATATATATATATATATATATATATATATATATATATATATATATATATATATATATATATATATAAATTCCCAAGCAGACTTCCTGCATCTTGCGATGTTCCTTTTGCTGAATGATCATAGAAGTTAAGCAACGTCGAGCCTGGTCAGTACGTAGATGTATGACCTCTGGTAAATACCAGGTGCTTGGATTTGCGGGTGGGGTGATGGATAACGGCTTGGAATTGTTAATCGGAGAGCCGTGTTCCAATTCCAGTTGGGTTTGTTATATTCACTTACGCACAAATATCCTTGGGAAATGTATGGATTCTCCTCTTCTGCCGCATCTATGGGTTAATTAGTTTTGTGATGTCAACCAACACTCGTTGCCACTTTTGTGATGCCAACGAATACTCGTTGTCACTTTCGCAATGCTCATTGTAGTAGAGACTTTGTAATCGCAGATACAACTATAGTACGCCGTTGAACAATACTGGTGTCAGACGCTTTCGAATATCACCGCACTAACAGTACTTGCTCGATAATACTCGCTCGACAAGTAACCACCGTATTGATCCGAATAGAGAATAGTGTAGAGAAGAGAATAGAGAATAGTGGTCCGTATAACAATAGAGGATAGATTAGAAATAACGATCGGAATAGTAATACAGGATAAACTCGGAATGGCGATCAATTAGACGTCACGCAACTTCCTACTTATGCGTTTCTTATGGTCACGTGGTCTACTTAATTCAATAATGGCATCACCTGTGTTTGCTCACTGACGATCTATGTTCAAACTCAAGTGTCGGCAGCTACACTTTATTCCTATATAACATTTATGAAGATATATCACTAAATCACTATTATCTAAAAAAAAAAAAAATACTCTTACAATCTAAAAATATTTTCTGGCTTTAAATAATTATAAATTTTATAGGCCGTAAAAAAATGAATCAATCCAATCAAATCTGAATATTTGACATTAAATAACTAATGCAGTTCTTTTATCTTTTAAGATAAAAACTTTAATCAGAAAGCCAATAATTGTATTGGGTTGTTTCTGTTTAGTTAAAAGAAGACCAAATTAAAATGTCTAATTTTCTCAAAAAATTACTCGGAATCTCGGTCTTTTTATGCTTGCCTTCTGTGCGAACCGCCAGCTGAATCGGGTCACTTCTCGGCCAACGTCACGTGACACTACGGGCAGTTTTCGTCTGCTAGAATCGTTACTTACGGTTGCCTGGTTAATTCGCTTGCAGCATTTCCCCTGTCTCGCGCGTTGAAGCAGTCGGGGGAGAAAATGATCACAAGCTAATGTAATCGAGGATTCAACTTCCGGCGGAAATCCGTAGCTGCCCCGGGAGAGTACTCCAATTGAAACGAAGGTCGACCAGCGACCAAGATCTAAAATTTACCCCACTTCCGGCGTTGGAAGATTCAGTTGAGTTTACAAGTTTCGATTTGTGATTTATCGACTGGAAAACTTCGAATAAGTTCGGCTGGGCATACACCTTGGCTGTACACAATTATAATAAGAAAATCGAATTAATAGTTTAATTCTTAGTTAGTTAATTAGTTAATAATTAGTTTATATACAGGGTGTATAAAAAATAAGGGCTGGTTCCTCATTCCAAAAGGACAAAATTCTATATAAACATATGTGTTTTTCCATGTCGACCGAACGATATAACGATATATAATTTTGTATAATTTTATATATCAGCAAACAGTATTTAGAAAAATAAGACAAACTTTTTTAAAATAAAAAATTTTCAAACAAAATGTTCAATAAAAATGTTATAAAAGATCTTTCCAGTTTGTCATATTTTGTTAGATAAATACATATCCAGAAATCCTTCGCCTTTGCGTTATTAACCTGAAAGGTTTACTGCAGATACTTTTAAGTGTACAATTAAGATAGCATGCAAAATATTTTTACAAATTTTGGGGCCGGTCCCTGACACCAAAACAAGACAAAATGTCCATATAAACATATGGCCAAAAGGACATCGTTGAACCTCAACACAGCAACTCATAACAAATGTTCAAAATGTCTTCCGCTTGCTTCTACACATGCATTCAGCCGTCGAATCACTGACTGGCGAACCCTTTCAAAAATACTCTCACAGGGTGGCGAATGGTTTCGTAAGCCCCCATGACACGTTGATGAAGCGTCTCTTCATTATTAATGTCTACTGCATAAAATTTAATAACTCAAAAACGAAGGAGTTGTGGACATATGTTTATATGGACTTTTGTTCTTGTTTTGGTTTGAGGCACCATCCAATAGATTGTAAAAGTACTTTTGATACACCCTATGCATGTGTTGTATAATAAAAACAAATAATGACGCTATATGAACAATACTCCATATAAAATATAAAGAATATACAAACCAAGCCAATATAATAAATATATAGGGTGTCCCCCAAATAATTGACATCATTTAAAATGTGAATATCTGAGTAACTACATGTCCCAGGGGAAACGAAATTAAATAAGCTTCATGTTGAACAAGAAAAGATTTATTCAGCAACATTCGAACAAGATATTCAAAGGGGTGTAGACTTTATAACGACTTCATAAAGCTTCACAAATGTTCAATATGCGAATCACCTGTAACACGACACGCCTCAAGTCGGTAGTCCAGCTCCTGTCAAACACGCTGTCTTGCGTAACATTCTCCAGATCAGCAGTGATTCACTGCTTAAGTTCCTCTAGGCTTGTAAGGAGAGGGGGAGAAAGAACTGTCCTTTCACATAGCCTCATACAAAAAAAAAAGAAGAAAAAAAAAAACAAGGTGTTAAGTCAGGTGAACGTGGTGGCCATTTCAACAGTACATTGTCATTATCACTGGCACGCCTGGTCAATCTTCCAGGTCGATTCCTATTGCGATAACTTCTCACAGTCATTTTAGATTTTACATATTTTGTTAAAATTTGAGATCATTTGCGCGAGAATTCGTTATGTTGTTAACTACAAAATGTTATCAATTTTGGGGAACAACGTGTAAGAAAATCAGCTCATATGTTACTGCCTTTATGCGACTTAAAGGTTCATGTGGACAGCGAGATAGTTATATGGCTGGCTCGGGGCACTTCGCCCTGGTGTAATGGTTAGCAAACTTGTCTTGCTAGATCAATTACAACTGAATAGTGAGTTCGATCCTCACTAGATGCCCCATATTTTCGGCCTTGCGCCACATCTAAGATATGCTTAGAAAATCATTGGGCGCCTCCAGGCGGTGTAATGGTTAGCAAAATTGTCTTGATAGAACGATTACGACTGAGTAGTGAGTTCAATCCTTACTGGGTGCCCCATATTTTCGGCCTTGTGCCACATCTGAGCTACACTTGGAAAATCATTATGGTTGGCTCACAATCTTCATGCGGTATAAGTGATGAAATACTCAATTATATATATATTTATATACTCGACAGCTCAGATGTTTGAGGTAACACCTGGTAATTTTTTAAATTGTCCCCAATATATATATATATATATATATATATATATATATATATATATATATATATATATATATATATATATATATATATATATATATATATATATATATATATATATATATATATATATATATATATATATATATAATCTAGTAAGGACGTGGCAGCAATTTAGTGGATATAGGTATTTAAAAACGGTGATGAGGAACTGCTGACTCCACCAGCAATTTATAAAAATATGCCAGCCAAGTACGATACGATATTTATTATTTAACTTTTATAAAGATTTATTAACCATTTCATAAATAAATACATTTGAAAAGAAATCTTTTTATTCAAAAGTTTAAAAAAAATAAATTACAATATTATCGAACTATCTGCACCAATTACAATGCAATATTTATTATTTTATCATTCTATTAATAACTACGAAAACAAGCTTTATTTCAATCTAATAAATAGTAATTTAAAATCTTTGCTGAAAATTCTCAAGAATAAAGAAAACGTGCAAATCCATTTTCATATATTAGGGTTTTATTAAGGTTCTAATCATCGTTTTTCCAAAACAATGAATATTGCCAAGGGAATCAAAAGTGTATACACTAATAGAAGTGTCAAATAAATAACCGTTCATTTGATACACCATTTTTTCAGGTCAAGAAAGTTAAACATTGCGCCTAAAATCAGTATTGGTAGAATAATTGTTGCGGGGATATTATTTGGTATACATTAGAAACTTTGGTACTAATAAAAGAGCTTATAAAATAAATCCCATCGCCTATCAACTTTTAGCGTCTGGCCACATGTAACCATGCATGGCTATGGCGCACCCATCCTCTGGTGGCTACATACAGCAGAACAAGGTATATATATATATATATATATATATATATATATATATATATATATATATATATATATATATATGGTGTATCAAAATTTGTCCTTGTTTTGGTGTGACGAACCCGCCCCCAAAGTTTGTTGAAGTATTTTTGATACACCCTGCATACATATATATATATATATATATATATATATATATATATATATATATATATATATATATCATAAATATTTTAGGAAGATCTCTGACAGAATGGAAAAACTTTTCTACTTCATAATAACATCAATCGGAAAAAGTGAAAAATTCTTATTTGTATTAATCATATATATATATATATATATATATATATATATATATATATATATGAAGCGATTTTTATTGTTTTGATCATTCCAATCAGAGTTTTAGAATTGGCCGAGACATTTTCAGCATGTCTCGAGGATTTTCTCCTGCATGAAAAGACGTAAATTATTTTAGAAAACTGTAGAAAGCGGTTAAAATGTCTGAGAATGTTATATTAAGTTTGCAACAAAGCCCGAGGTCCTATCTGTCGGCAAATAACAGCACGAGACAAGACAGGCGTGATTTGCGTACCTATTGATCGAAATAAGTTCTAATAATACGCCAATACCTCGACACAATCCGTGTCAATTATAGGTCAATTCTTTCGATAACGTTTCTGGGAAATTCTCACGATCGTTCCATCGTGCTGGAAGTGAAATGATAAACCTAATAGAAGGATAATTCTTTTTACTCCTCTAAAGAAACGACATTGATTCATATCCCATTATTACAATGATAAATCTGTTTAATCATTTCACCTCAAAGTAATAAGACCTTTAAGACGGAATATGAGAAAAAAATAACACTATTAAGGAAAGCTGACAGTAAAAGAACAGGAATTAAGAAGACAGAAGATAAAAATTAACATTTCATTTAAATATTTAAATACCAAAGTTAACTGAAAATTAAGAAGCCGGAAGAGGTTTCCACAAGCGAAAAGAGCGAAAGAAGAAACTGTTAGGATAGAATTTACGGTTACGTTTAGCCATTTTAACTTTAAAAGCATGGGACCTCTCCGCCAAACTAGTACTGCGCTTAAATTCATAAAGTTTAGGTACCACAGAGAAAAGTTCATCATAACAATTATCATGGAAATATTTATATAGAAAAGTCAAAGAAAACTATGTTATGGCGGTAGGAAAGTCACTGAACCCGAGATGCCATGCCAGGACCAATAATCTCTTAACTTCTTGTTTGTATTTATCAAGATATATAGTAGAAGTACGAGTCCAGATGTGACAGCAATATTCAAAGCAAAGACGAATGGTAAACTTATAAATATATATGACAAATTCTGATTGTCAAGAAAGTCTTGGCTCATTCATTATGTTCAAAATATGAAATACTTGTGATGTGAGGGTGAGAAAGATAATAATTTTGGATCTCCCTATTGAGTTTGTTCGTCACTGGGGGCTTAAATTTGGGGTCCTCTAAATGGTTAACATTATATATATATATATATATATATATATATATATATATATATATATATATATATATATATATATATTATAAATTAATTGATTTAAAATATGGGTTTTTCGCTACACAGTGATAACCATGTTTCAAAAATGGAAGCTAAAGCATTCGAAGACTCCAAAATTCGCTTGACGAGGAAATGGAACTAATGTCTTTGGTTTAATAACAAAATTAAATTCGAAGGCTTTAGCTTCCATTTTTGAAACATGGTTATCACTGTGTAGCGAAAAACCCATATTTTAAATCAATTAATTTATAATATTAATGCTCTGTAAATTTACATTGAGCACTATTGTGTAAAAATAAAAATATCTATAAGAACACCGGATTATATATCTTACTATTCTTTCTTTATATATATATATATATATATATATATATATATATATATATATATATATATATATATATATATATATATATATATATATATGTATAGTGGTAGTAAACCATAAAATCCAAAATTACCCCATATGGGGTATAGACCTAATTCAACCGACGAAAACTTTGTCAGTCTTATTCAACCCCAGTATACAGACTGAGTTCGTGTCGGAATTAGAAATTTAACTGTGACAGCCATCGAAAAATTAATGCAGAAATTATCCATTTCAATGTTTCAGTGAGACGAAAGGCACGGACCAGTGGTCAGGGGAGGGTGGAAGTTATTAGCCTTAAAGGTAAGAGATTTTCATAAAATTAAACCTGGATATTAACCGTATGACATTAAATTGGGGTTTTATGAAGAATGAAGTGTTAATTTGAAACTAAGAGAGCTCTTGAAGAAAATTCTGCTTTATCAGTTGAGTAATTGGCAGTGGTTCTCAGTTCAAACCATACAACTGTTCATCGTCATCTTAAACAGCTTGGAAAAGTTCCTAAACTTGGAAAATGGGTGCCTCATGAATTGTTTGAAAACAACCTCAAATCCCGAGTTGAAATCTGCTCTTCTCTCCATTCTCGCCAACTTATTTCACCTTTTTTGGATAGACTTGTGACTGGCGACGAAAAATGGATCTTTTATCGAAATGTTAAGCGTCGTATACAGTGGCTTGGTAAAGGGAAAGGACCCCAGCCACAGCAGAGAAGGGAACTTCATGGGCAAAAGGTTCTTCTTTCAATTTGGTGGGATTGCCAAGGAATAATCCACTTTGAATTCTTACCACCTAATGCAACAATTAATGCTCAAATATACTGTCAGCAATTAGAGCGTTTGAACCAAGCTTTGAGGGAAAAAAGACCTGCTCTAGTGAATCGAAAATGGGTGATGTTTCATCAGGACAATGCTCGACCACACACAGCAAGAATCACGTCACAAAAGATCGAAGAACTTGGTTGGGAGAAAATTCCTCATTCACCTTATTCTCCCGACCTTGCTTCTTCAGACTACCATTTATTTCGTAGCTTACAGAATCATTTGGAAGAAACAGCTTTTATAACACAGGAAGAGGTTAAAACTGACATTTGTGAGTTCTTCGAATCAAAGCCAAAAGAATGTTACAGTAATGGAATTAGTAAGCTTGTTAATAGATGGAAGGAAGTCATAGATAATCAGGGAAAATACATTGTTGATTGAATCTGTAATTAAATGTAACATTTCGTCACTTGTTTTTTTATTCAAAATTCGGACATAACTTATGGGATGACCTGATAATTAAAAAACTGTTTTTCACTCAACACATGTCTACTTCAAAGTTTCGTAGTTACATAGATCCAACTACTCATCAGAACAAAATCAAACTGTTGTTATTTCTCGATTTCCTTTGACTTTTATTGCAGTGTGTTACTTTCTTTTTCGCTTGTTTATTAGTTTGTTAATTTCACTTCCTCTTTCTTTCATTTTCTTTATTTTTTTATTCTTTCATTCTTTTCTCGCCTTCTACGGTGACATCTGGTTTATTGCTATTGTCTTATGCTTGGAATTTTGCCTGTGTATGTGTGTTTATGACAGAAAGTTCTTAGAACAGGGAACAATTATTAATATGCTGCAAAACTATAGAAATTAGAATTAGTTATACATTCGACATTTGAAGAGTTAGAGAAATATAGTAGCTAATAAAGTAAAATCTATATTATGGAAATTTGAATTTATTATGTCGACATTTTAAAATTTTCGTCGGTTGAAATAGGTATATACCCCATATGAAGCCATTTTGGATTTCATATCTTACTACTATTTATTTGCTCTGTATAATAAATACATTGAGCTCTTTTTATTTTTGTGGATCAGTTTTAATATTTTACACTACTAGGATCCACTTGGATTATATACCAACGGATTTATTACCTTTACTATAATATATATATATATATATATATATATATATATATATATATATATATATATATATATATATATATATATATATATATATATAGTACTGCTTGAAAGTTTGTTAACACGCCAGTCATAGTCATTGTGATTATGAAAAACATTAAAAGAAGTTTATTAACAATTACTTAATATATATTTTTTGTTTATACCTTACTTTAATAGATACAATTTATTTAGGTAAGTGGTCTGTTTTTTTTTTTTTAATAAACAATATTAATGACACTTACCGACCTGAATCTTAATACATTTCACGTTGTCAATGTTTACGTTAAGGTATGTTTCGTGAGTAGATATGAACGTTCGGGAAAGATCGTTGAAAATTTGTTGTTTATATACAGTAATTTTTACTTTGCTAACCAGACGCTTCTCACTAGCTGAGTGGTATAGCTCATATAGGACACAGGTTCGATTCCTGTCGGAAAACGCACATTTTCTACGAAATTTCTCGAACATTCACATTCAGGTCGAGAAAATGCAATTAATAGTGTTTATTTAAAATAAAACAGAGCATTTAGTTAAATAATTTGCCTGACGATTGCACTAACATGAAACAGACCGTCGCCTCTAAGTGCTGACTTCCATGTCCACTTTTATATTTACACACGCTCTATCTCTGATATTGAGCACTTTATCCCATAAATATAGCACACTTTAAGACTATATTTCTTCATATATATATATTTATATATATATATATATATATATATATATATATATATATATATATAACTTGCATAATAGCCATATAAGCTTTTTGCTTTCCTTATCGAGAAACTTTTATTTTAATTCAAACAGGCAACTTTGGCTCTCCATAGATAGATTGTTGTAAACAGATTGAAAGAGAGAGAGAGATGAAAATATTCAGAGTCAAGTTCAAGGAAAACTCAAGAAGTCCTTGTGTATGTGTGTGCGTCTCTCTCTCTCTCTCTCTCTCTCTCTCTCTCTCTCTCTCTCTCTCGCTCTCAGGCAGGATGTGGCGAGGCTCTTACTGCTCTATCGGTACTACCATAGAAAGTGCTCGAACGAACTGCATACCCTGGTTCCATTAGATCTAACCTTCAATGCTAGGACTCGCCATTCCCCTTACATAGTAGCAAACCATCCACATTTCCTCTGTATTCCATCGGCAAGAAGTAAGATCCACTCAAACAGATTCTTCCCGCGAACCACATTGGAACAGACACCCAAGTCCGTTTCTCCCGGGAGTCTGTTCCACAGACGGAAAATTATGACGATATTCGTAAAAAAAGAAACAAAAAACAAACTGCCGTTCGTGCAATCAAACTTATAAATAACCGTAATGGCAATCAGGCGCGGTCTATCAAGTCATGGAATCGGTGACGTAAAATAATGCTCACCATTCCCAAAGAAATCTCTTTAAATCTGGCAATGAAGCTTAAGAATTTAATGATGTCACTAAATCTAAAACGACGCAAAATTCAAATTCAAATATTAATTCTGTCAGACTGTACTAGATTCAGGCGTTTATCCGTATCTCATGGGCTCGGATTACTGTATAGGGGGGCTGATATTAGATTGTGCAGCACCCTTTTCTTTGTTTCTAAAGAAATTGTAAGTCTCTTAATACCGAGATCTAAATGTCAAATATGCATCAACGTTCCTCATTTCTTTAGCAAGAAGATTTTTTTACCTTCCTACGGTGCCTTCATTTTCCGTTGCAAATAATCAATAGCGATAATCAGCAGAGAGGCCGAAAAATACATGCAGAAAATTCTAGATCAGCTGCTTCAGATTAAGTTTTGTTTGAATTTTATTATTTTCTTAGTTTGATTTTGACAGCGAATCAGCTTCCTTATTTTTTTTAACCGGAAATTTCCTTTTATTATTGACTGGGCATCAAAATGAGGACATTTTCCTAATACCTGAATATTGGAGGATAAACTAGTTTTACAAATATACACCTAAAGATAAAAGAAAATAAATATTGGCGTTTCGTTTCGTTTCTTTTCTGCCTTGACTATTTCGTTTACTTTTTCCTGAACTGTCATTTTTAAAGATTCCCTTTGCTATCTCCTGTTTCCCGTACAACGTACAAAGAAAGAACAAATATATTCCAGTTGTGGGCATGTTTCTTCTGTTTGTTTTTTATGTAAATTTGAGAAATTCACTATTTTCCGTTTCCAGTTCTTCATTTATTTTTAAAAGTTAAAAAGGAAAGTTTGAAAGCAAAGGGTCGAAAATAAAAGATGGAATGTAATGTAAATAAGGTAAAATGGCGGAGCAAAAACGTTTTGTACAAAAACAATATGGAGCGGTGAAAGGAGAAGGGAAAATGAAATAAAATGAAAAAGTTAATGACAAAGCCGCGGACTTGATAGGAGAATTATTCGGAGACTGCAGAACAAAATGGCGGAAAGGTGGTAAAGGCTTATTTTCACATTGATCAGTGTTTGAAAAGAAAATTGAACCTCGATGAAAGAAGAAAAAAAACAGAAACTAAATAAAAATGACAGATGCTGACAAGAATAGTCATTTTCTTTACTTCCTGTTTTTTTACCTTTTTTATTTATTTATATATTTTTATTTATTTTTTTTTTTTTTTTAAGTCAATCTAAAAGAAATTTGACGATGCTTAGTCGTAATTTGTCCCTTTTTATAAACTCACTCATGGGACATACGTGAGAGGTTGTAACAAGTGAAAAGCTCAATCGAAGGAATTACCGAAAAACTCTTGCCAAAATTGCAAAGCGGAAATTATACTAATGGGATTGGGTCAGTGGTAAAGACCTGTACCATTTGTTAAGAGGCCTTCTTCATGTGCCGTGTCCCCCCAGGATGTAAAAGATCATAGCTCTCCACATTTTCCTATTTTTGTAGCTCTTATTAAATTTTGTCTTTTTGTTATTTCTCCCAACCTCTGTTTCGTCATCCATTTACTCAAGATAAATAAGTATGTTACGCGTTTTTTCTTTGTTCCTCATGCCTTCAATATGTTACTATTAATTTTCCCAAGACCATTTTCCTCGTTATATACCATAAATATTTCAACTGTCTCTTTCTAATTTTAAATTTCTTCTTTTTTTTGTTTCCGTTTTTTCTCAAACTTCATCGTTGGACATGTCCAGGCCACAGTATTCTCAGCATCCTTCTGTAGAACCGCATTTTTGTTTCCTCAAGTTTCTTCTTCATCTGTGATGAGATTGTCCAGCATTCACTGCCACAAAAGAGGCCTGATATTATATAACAGTTAATTACTCTGCTCTCTGTTTCTAACGGGATTTTCCTCTTTCATAATACTTTGCTTAGATTCTTGGGAGGCATCTTTCGCTATCCTAATGCGCCTTCGGATTTCGGTGTCATTTTCCGTCCTCTTCTTAAAGCACTTCTCGTTCAGCTTTTTTCTCTGCTTCATCTTTAAGCAGATTGTCCTGAATTCACTGACATACAGGGGGACAAATATCACGTAACGGTTAAGTCATCTTGTCCTTGTTTCTAACGAAATTTTCCTGTTTCTTAATACTCTGCTTAGCTTTTGGAATGCATCATTAGCTATGCCAATACGCCTTTGGATGTCGGGGTCGCCTTTTTCGTCCTTTGTTAAAACACTTCCCAGATATTTAAATTTCTATACTTGCTTCATTTTGGCATCTCCAATTTGTAATTTGCATATTGGGCTGTCCCTTTTACTAACAATCATGCATTCCGTCTTCTTGCAATTCATGTTTAATCCTTTCTTACGACGTTTCTTCACTACCTTCTATAGTCGTTTATTTTTTATAGTTTCCTTTCTGTGTCTGCAATAACATAGTGCCATCTGCATATACTATGTTGTTAAGATTGTGGCCGCCAATAATAAATCCAGGTGGGACTTCTAATTCTCTCAGAATTACCTCACAGTAAAGGTAGAATAAATCCGATGAGAAGACATATCCTTATTTTATGTTGGATATCTGTTGAGGAAAGACCTTTGGCCTTACTTCCGCTGCAATACTGTGTGAGCAGAAATCAGAATTTGTGATAGCATAAACATGAAATGCATCCGGTGGCTAAAATAAACAGAGTACAGAGGTGCCCTGAGCCGAGAATAAACACGGCGTACAAGTGACCTGAGCGGAAGGAAATGCGTGCTTGCGTGAGCGCATGCCGGAAGAAACGTGATCACACGAAGTTGCGTAGGCGACTTACCGGAAGAAGATGTAGCCATGTGAAGTTGCGTAGGTGCCCAAATGTTATTTAACCGGTCTGATTCTTGATCTGGACAGAGAGGCTAGCTAGAGGTTCACCAAAGATTTGACTCTGTCAATTCCTGTGTGCACAATCCTAACCTCTGTGATTCTCCCTCACTGTACCCATTTGCCGCAACTCGAACAATAAAGATATTTATATATCTTTATATATATATATATATGTGTGTGTGTTCGTCGCCTCATTTAAACCCGGCAGCAATATACTACACTTACACGCCTTTTTATTTTTGTATATTTACTGAACACATTTTCTATCCGGATGCACCCGGTTTGGTCCTAGTATGAGTTCTGGATTATTATAATATTCTTTCCCAAATATATCAGGCTTACCTAATAGTTTAAATAGTTCTTTGTTGCGTATATCACAAAGATGAACAATGCCAGGATTATATCATTATCAGAGGTGCTTTAGTTTTGCTGCTCGTTTCCGCACAGTTCTATTTATGCTTCTTCAAAACCGATAGAGCCAGCCTACAACTATGCCGAGTGGACTTTACTTACAGTTCAAGTATGTACCTCACTAGGGCTGCATACGATTTTAAATTCATAGAGTTCTTCTCCTATACTGGATGCCAGCCAAGAAGTGCCCAGTCTTACTTGCTGTCTAACACATAGCTGAATGCAACAGAAATTAACACATACGGTTCCCAAGTGTATCTGTCCGAAAGTGAATATAACTAGCTTGACTTGGATTTGAACCCGCCTCGAGGTCTACTTGATCCGAGCCTCTAACCCAGTGGTTCTCAACTCTTTTTTTACCCATGGACTACTTTCCCTCTTAATTTCTTTTGGTATACCCCTATATCGATAAAAAAAAAAGTTTATCTTATTTTTTACTAATAAATAAGTTTAGGAATTGTATTATAGAAATAGTGAATGTACATGCTTTGTTTTGAAGTAAAACTAATTTTATGAAAATAAACTTGTATTTAACAACCAAATTCTATGGAATATTTATGTACATTAGTAAAATAACACATAATAAACCATTTTAAAATATGTGAGCAATTAATAATTTTTTTAAAAATGCAGATTTATTCAATGAGATCCCTGTGGTTGATGCTGCTACAAGAGTTTCTGTTTCTGCTTTGTTTTTTGTTTTTTTTTGTGTGTTTGTTTGTTTTTGTTTTTTGTTTTTGTTTTTAATTGTTTTTTGTTTTTGTTTTTAATTGTTTTTTTTTTGTTTTTTTTGTTTTGTGTTTTTTTTGTCTTTGTTTTTTTTCTGTTTTTTTTTTGTTTTTTTTGTTTTGTGTTTTTTTTGTCTTTGTTTTTTTTTCTTTTGTTTTCTTTTTTTTTTTTTTTTTTTTGTTTTGTTTTGTTTTTTCTAGTTTCATGTGCTATGCCTCTTCCGGGTGTCTCCGGATAACTTTTTTATCTATATATTCGTCTCCATCAATGTCAATGAAAATCGAAGATCACCCCTTTTCACAACGTCGATTCTATTACGGGCTTTTGATAGTCAGACACACGACAAAAACCCGATTCAACAAGTTCATCTTTCCATCATATATAATCCTTATATAATTTATATATTAAATTAATTTTATTTTTTAATATTTTATATTGATTAATTTATATTAATATATATTTTATTAAATTAAATTAATTTATATAATAAATTATAATCTTTATATAATTTTCTTTTATACATATAATCCTAACTTTATATATAGACTTTTACAATCAAAACATCCGGTGGAGTAAAATGGACGTTAACTTATATCGCTTGATCTCGTTTTTTACTAGTTTTCGAGTTGGTTTTCTATTTTTAGTATTTTAATATGGCGTAGATTACTGCAGAAATTCCAATTCTCAGTTGTAACAACCGTTCCGAAGTGAAATTGTTCTATGGACAACTAAACGATTACCGTTGACCCCCAATTTGCTATTTGTGTGTGTGTGTGTGTGTGTGTAGACACCAGTAATCAATACATTAACTCCCCCAAGGTCCATAAGGACGCCGGATTGAAAACCACTGATCTAACCATTACACCATCGGCTGATATAACCTTATCAACATACAATATGCAGATGACACTGTGTTGATGCCAGACAAAGAAAACAAAAGAACACGAAGATGGTTAGTTTTAATAAATAACAAGAAAGAGATTCGCTTGAAGAACTTTATTCAGTTTCACTTTCTTTTCTTTCTATGTGCCGTGTCCTTTCAGGACGTAGGCGATCATGGCTCTCCACCTCCCTCTCAACAGCTCTCAACAAGTTCCTTCCCTCTGCCACCTCCTCCTGACAACGTTCTGTCATCCACCTGCTTAAGGCCCTCTAGGTATGTCATGCGTTGTTTTCCCTTGTCTCTCTTTCCATTTATTCGACCCGTGAGTACCAGATTCTCCAGGCCTTCTTTCCTCATTATGTGTCCCAGAAACTTCAGCTGTCTCCTCCTGATGTTAAGTATAAGCCTCCTCCTTCTTTGCAACCTCTCTAAGATCTCATCGTTGCTCACACGCTCGGTCCATGATATCCTTATCATTCTTCTGTAGAACCACATCTCCGTCGCCTCGAGTCTCTTCCTCATCCGTTGTACTCTACGGCCTTCGAATTTCGAACTGAACCCTTTATTTCGTCCCCCGGGGTAGATTGTTCCAGTTCCACGTGCCATGCCTTTTATGGGTGTCTCGGTATCAGTTATCTGCTTTTAACTCAACTTTCCAAGTTTTTGTTCACCGCTGATGTAGCCAGGTATTGAACCTCATGAGCAAGTGGATAAAAGCTTTGGTTGAATACAATGACATGACCCAAAGAGTTGTGAGTTTAATACCTGGCTACAGTTTTCTTTTTATCTATATATCTCTGTCTGTTCCTATCTAGTTATCTGTATCAGTTCTTCATATCTAGCTTACATATTCGTAAATACAATGTCAATCGCTATCTTCTGTTTTCTGAATGTATGTTCTTTTATTGATCTCTCTCCTTAATAATGTTTTTTTTTTCTCATATTCTTTCTCACTCAGTAACCACTTGCGTCTTAGTGGCTTTATTGCCTTGGTTGGGGTGAAATGTTTTAAAAAGATTGAAAAGCTTTCTTCGAGATAATTGTTTTTCCATTATTTTAAAATGTCTATGGTTATTTAATTTAACCTCTTCCTGGAAAGTTTTGCAATTGCTTCGGTAAAATAAAAATGTCTGATCAAGATCATTACTATTTCTGCATATCCTGTAATATTATTCCTTTTATCTGGCAGTGAATGCTGGACGATCCCCTCACAGATGATGAGACTTGAAGCAAGGGAAATGTGGTCCTACAGAAGACTGTTGAGAATACCATGGACGAAACATATGAGTAACGAAGAATAGTCAGAGAATTGAACAAAAAGAACGCTTTTAATTAGAATAAGAAAAAGGCTGTTGGAATTACTAGGACTCATAATGAGGAAAGAGGGCTTAGAGAATTTGACACTCACAGGACATATATTGATGGCAAAAGGGACAATGAGAAACAGCGGGAAACCTACATAACGAACAAGTGTAAATGGATGCCAGAACAGGCATGGTGATTTTTTTTACGTGATTTTTAGCGACGATTTTTTTTTTTTTTTCGTACAATAACAATTTTTAGAACTTGGAAATAAATTTTTGGGAATAATCGAAATTAATTGCGAAATTGTGAAATAAAAATAATTGTTTGTACGGAAAGTAAGGACTTGCGTCCATCAAATTGTCTTTAAATTAATTAGTGGCAAAAGAATTATCGTTGAACTTACTTAAAAGGTAAGCTTAAATATTAATCCAATACTTAAATGCGGCGATCAATTTTGAGTTCTTATGTAGTTTATTGTTGCCTATCGCATCCACTCATCCCTATCTATTGTGATGAAGGCCCAATCAAGAGCCTTCTGTAGGAGCCATCTTAAATAACGCCCAATACGTTCTCAATAATTCCTAGCAATTCCCTGATAATAAAGAAAAGGAATCTGTGATCCCTTATGTCCTAAAACAAAAAATATTCATCAGTGGAGTGAGTTTGATCCTCACTTGGTGCCTCACTATCACAGCTTTGTCTTATAATAATCTAACCTTAAATACTTACGACATGTTTTTTTTTGTTAATTTATAGAGAGTTTTTGTTTTCAAGAATTTTCATGAGAAAGTCTTGCACTTGTTTTTCCTACATTTCGAAAGACAGAACAGATTTTTTTTTTTTTTTGCGAGAGACATTTTGCTTTCGGCTACTTCATCTCATCAATTCAGAAACTCCCATTAGAGACCAACAACGAAAAATATATAAAAAAAATTGCCTTGAGGCTTCCATCTATTTCTAGTATATAATTTTATGCATGTTTTCCACTATTCAACAAATGAAGAAAAAAGTAATTAAACTAAAAAATCACTAGAAGCGAACAATTTTTTTAAAAAAACAAACGGATAAAATCGTGCGAAATGGAAACTATTTAAAAGGTGTTCTACTAAGCAGAACGTACAGGGAATGTCAGTAAAATGCCTTTTGTAAAGGTCCTTCTGATGTCAAATAAATCATTTGATATCAAGTGGAAAATCGTAAAAGCAATCCTTTATCAATAAAATTGATATCTATGTACCCGCATATTATTTTCCTCCCTCCAACCTCTGTCTCTCACAGGCGGAATGTGGCGTGTCTCTCACTGCTCTATCGCTACTACCATGGAAAGTGCTCGGACGAACTGCATTTTTTAGTTCCACCAGGTCTGACTTTCACGGCTAGGACCCGCCATACCACTAACACAGTAGCAAACCACCCACATTGCTTCCGTATTCCATTCTACTCAAACAGCTTCTTCCCGCGAACTACTGCTCTATGGAACAGACTCCCAAGAGGATATTTCCCCTATCACTACAGTCTTAACCTGTTCAAGTCGAGAGTCAACCGTTATTTTCCCCCCTTATCCATATAAACTATCCCTTAACGTAACCCTCTACCTCGGGTGACCTCAGGTCCTTGTACAGGGTGAAAGTTAGCTCAGCTAGTTTTAAAAAATATGGATAACTTTTCAAGTAATGCATTATGAAATTAAACGTTATCTCCGTTTTTTCGGGCCGATTTATTAACATGAGTAAACCAGACCCGCTGGTGAATAGGTGTTTTACCTATAGTCACTGTGTCTTGATTATGAAATCACGGCTAACTAAGGACTTGTAACTATGTAATAACTTAAACATCAGCCCGCAAGTGGCCAGACTGCTGGGGGTGGGTTTCTTTTTTTTATAGTCACCAACTCTAGATCGATTTTCAACGCAGGTTAAAGAGCTTCCATCTGCGTATTAGTTGAGGACTTGTGACTAAGTTCTAGCTTAAACATCGACCCGCGATTTGATTGATGATTAGTTTTCATGTATATTTTCAATGAACAAATACAAACGAACGGATGCAATAAATAGAAATGAGAACATCAAATAGACGCTGATGAATATTTTTGCTTTGATCTGTGATAAAAAAACCAAAACAACTATGAATGATAATACAGAAGAAGCTGTTTATTATAATCAAATTATGTTATCAAATATTTGTTGTTATCCAAATCAGTCAGTTCCAATCACTTTATTTAAAACTAGCCTACAAGCCGCCCTTCCAGGCGGACTTTAGGTTAGCTTCTGCAGAGAGCTTTCGGTCCTTCGGACTTTTACCATCAGCGTACCAGGTACATAAAAATTGTAAGAATTTAGAACTAATAAAATTATTTTATCTTTATTCGACATCTTCATTCGACATAATCTTTCTTCGTATACGCAAGCGATCTGCGTACTTTGTTTACATTTATATTGAGCGCAATTTTTATTTTATTTTAAAATCAACATTCTTTGTTTATCTTTTCACATAAAGTCATTCTTAAAAGACATTAGGAAACACGAACTATGTAATATTTCGAATACGTCAAAGTACGCGTACTAGAACAAGAAAAAGAAAAACATGCGAGCAACGTACCGTGCCCCTGATTAAGTTTTAATTACGGTTATAATCGCGTAAAATTTTGATCAGTCGGTTATTATAGCCGAGTGATCATTATAACCAAGTGATCATTATAAAAAAAATCCGTCAGTCCCAAACACTATTTTAAATAAGATCAAAAACTATCAAACTTATAATCAACATTATTGATACTTTTTTTTATCTAAATTTCTTTTAAGAATGGATTTAATAACAACTTCAGGACGTTGGCGATCATGTCTGTTCACAATTAATAACTGCTATTTCTATGTGATATGTCCATGCAGGATGTTAGCGATCATAACTTTATCATCATTATCATCATCAATCCCTTGACCGCTTCAATCGCCGGTGGGGGGGGGAGGTCTCAAGGCAGAAGAAACAGACAACCTCCTCCATGATGCTCTGTTGGTAGTGGCTCTCAGGAGTCCCGACATTGTCATGTCCATCTAATCTTTGATGATGACTGATCAGCTTTTGCGTTTACCGTCTTCGTTTGTGTCCGCCTTCAACAGTGCAACAGTTTTCCTTCTCCTAGGCCGGTTGCCACGCAATTCTGTCCTGCTATTTACCCATAGCTGGGTGAGAAGAGATGGATTCATACCTTTCCTAAGTTTATTAGCGTGTAAGTGAATGCAATGAATTCGACTGCAATTCGAACTCGGCTCTCCGATTCCTCAGTCATAAAATATTGCCTCCGACATAACACCCAAGCCCTTAGAAATGAAACGGTTTCATCATCATCATCATCATCATCATCATCATCATCATCATCATCATCGTCGTCGTCGTCGTCGTCGTCGTCGTCAGTAGTAGTAGTAATAGTATTTGTACTCCATTGACCCCTTCAGTTGTCGGGGAAACCTCAGAGCAGAAGAAGCAGCTAACCTCCCCCAGGTTGATCTGTTGGCGGTGGCTCTCAAGAGTTCCGGCATTGTCATGTCCATCTAGTCTTTAATGTTGTTTGATCAGCTTTTGCGTTGCCGTCCTCGTTTGCGTCCGCTTTCAACAGTGCAACAGTTTTCCTTCTCCTAGACCGGTTGCCACGCAAGTCTGTCCTGCTATCTACCCAAAGCTGGGTGAGAAGAACTGGATTCATACCGTTCCCAAGTTTATTAGCGCGTAAATGAATGCAATGAATTTGACTGGAATTCGAACTCGGCTCTCCGATTCCTCAGTCCGTGTCACAAAATATTGCCTCCAACGTTATGTTGGAGGCAATATTTTGTGACCCAAGCCTTTAAAAATGAAAGGGTTTCATCATCATCATCATCATCATCATCATCATCATCATCATCATCATCATCATCAGTCCTATGACTGCTTCAATCATTGGAAGGACCTAAGGGCGGAAGAAGCAGGCAATTTCATCCAGGATGATCTGTTGGTGGTGGCTCTCAGGAGTTCCGGCATTGTCATGTCCGTCTAATCTTTGATGTTTTCTGATCAGCTTTTGCGTTGCCGTCGACTATCCCATGAAACACCGGATCCCGGCCTAGATGATGTAACAAAAAAGAAAGATTATTGACTTCTTTGAATCCTACTTTGAATTCAATCACAGACTACTTGTAGCTAAACTAACAACACCAGACAAAAAAAATAGTTCCACTCCATTCACATAAACTACTAAAAACGCCGAGGTATAGCATCGACCACGAACACGAGTTCCGTATATCGTTGGGGCACCACACGCACTGAAGCCGCATTAGAAGTGGTATGTCTTGTGCAAGATTGCCTGACGGAACACAACCCTCTCCAGACTGGTTTGAATTCATAGTTTTCCTTCTCCTAGACCGATTGCCACGCAAGTCTGTCCTGCTATCTACCCATAGCTGGGTGATAAGAGATGGATTCATACCTTTCCTAAGTTTATTAGCACGTAAGTGAATTCGATGAATTCGACTGCAATTCGAACTCGGCTCTCCGATTCCTCAATCCGAGTCACAAAACATTGCCTACAACATAACACCCAAGCCCTTAAAAATGAAAGGGTATCATCATCATTATCATCATCAGTTCTATGATTGCTTCGATCGTCGGGGGACCTAAGGACAGAAGAAACAGGTAACCTCCCCCAGGATACTCTGTTGGCGGTGGCTCTCAGGAGTTCCGGCATTGTCATGTTCGTCCAAACTTTCATGTACCTGCTTGCGTCTGCTTTCAACCGTGGCTTGCATGAAGATCTTGCAGAGGCGGTTACGCTGTGTGGTGTGGCTAAACCACGCTTAACAATGGCTTTGTTTTCGTTAGTAAATTTTGTCATTTTGTTATCTCTCCTAATCCCTGTTCTGTCATCTATCAAATATCTGATGCACTGTTTTCCTCTATCCCTTCAATAAGTTCTGTGAGTGTCAAATTTTCCAAGCCCTCTTTCTTTATTATATTCTCTAGAAATTCTATCTCTCTCTTTTTGCTACTGCGTATATTCTTCTTCTATGTGCCGTGTCCATTCAAGAGGGCGGCGGCCAGGCTCTCCACAGCTTCCTGTATTTCATAACCCTGAGTAAATCTTGCCTTTCTGCTATTTCTCCTAATCCCTGTTCTGCCAACCATTTACAAAAACTCGTTAAATAGCTTATACGCTGTTTTCCTCTGTCCTTTCAATATATCCTGCGAGTGTCAAACTCTCCAAGCATTCTTTCCTCATTGTTTATTCTAGGGCTTTCAACTCTCCCTCTCTCTCTTCCTGATGTATAAGCGTTCTTTTTGTCTCCATTTTCTCTAAAACTTCATTGTTGCTCACAAGTTCAGTCCATGATATTATCAACCTATTGTATTTATAACAATGAAGATAAATTGTTCCAGTTGCTAAATCATTTGCATAATGTTATCATCCCGTCAATCTTCATCATCATCGCCCTTCCACCTCTTTGTGGTTGGTCGGAACCCCATTAACAATCCCTTTCCACACGGCTCGGTCCTGCATTGCTGTCCCCAGATCCCCAGTGTTCAACCTTGAGTCCCAGACCATCAACTTTCGCAAGAGGACACCACCTCCAGAAAGATATCAAAATAACGATGTAACTATCCGATGGGGCATGCCAATTCAAACTGACAGGGAAATAAAAGCCAACAAGGATGAGACGACCTCCCCATTCGCTCGGTGGTAGTGGCCGACAAACTGTAATCGTTTTTGTTTGAGCTTAAGAGAGATTGGTCTCAATTCTTCGTAAATTGTGTTAAGCGATTCATGGAATCGCCAAATGATATTCTGACTTTTTTAAACGTAGATTTGTATATGTTTCAGCTCGTCGTCTTTCGAGACGAACAGATAATGCCCGAGTTTCTAGGCCATAAAGTAGGACTGGTTCAATCAATGTTCGAAGGGTTTGGACTTTTAAAGAGTATGGAAGGTTCGACTGCCAAATCTTGTGAATCTTAGCCAAATCAGCCATTTCCACAAAGACTTTATTTTAAAACGAAGAAATTATCCGCTTATTATAATCTTAAATCTCCGTCTATTTTTTGTTTGTTTTGTTTTACGGCCTATCAGCCTCAATGGGGTATTTAATGCCGACAAGAATTTTATTGCTGGTAATATTTTTTCAAAGATGTACTGCTGGTAATATTTTTTCCTTCAAAAATGTATTTCTGGTAATACTTTTTCATTCAAAAAATTATTTCTGGTAAAATTCTTCCTTCAAAAATGTATTGCTGGTAATTTTCTTCAAAATTCATTGCTGGTAATAACTTTTTACAAAAATGTATTGATGGTATTAAAATCTATTTTTACACTTTCATAGTTTGGGGGTTAACTATTTGCCCATAGCTGGGACCCTAATAGGTGCTACCACCTCGAGTTAGGGTGGACCTAGAAACACCAGCAATTAAAAGGTGGTTCCACTCTCCTCAAAACCTCCTGATCAGAGGCCTTGCTGTTGGATGTAGTTTATCGTCTTACCCAGGACGAATCATTTGGGGGTGCAAGTTTTACCCCTCTGCATAAGTGCAGTTGGTGTATTCTGCAGCCCCAGCCGACAGGGCGATTGTATAAAGTTGTTGTTGATATTGGATTTATAAACAACAATAATTTTTTGTGTGTTCTTAGCGCAATATTATTAACCGGTTAATGTTTCTCAACCGAAACAATATTTTGAAATGAATTGAAAAACATCCGTTTATTATAATTGTTGAAACTTGGCGTATGGTTCGTTCTACTTCGTCGCCATTGTTGAAACTTGACTAATGCATGGAATAATAATGCAAACACAAAATGTAGTTAGAATAAAATGTATTGAAACAAGAAAGTGTACACAATATTTACATATAGTCTTTTGTATATTTCTGGGAAGACCGTTCCTGGAGAATGTGTTGACTAAGTCGCAGTCAGGCAGAGTCTCTAGTTGGATCTCTGGATTCGCCCCCCATGTCTTCCGGTACCAACCATATTTATATCGTCGATACTCCGCTATGCAAATTAGGTGGATCCTACCACAACAATAATCAAAGTTCCGTCTATTTTTCCTAACGATATATTGTTTAGAACAATGAACTGACAAAAACGAAATGAATTTATTTCGATTTTTACATCATTTGTTCATTGTCAGCAGCCGGTTATTTTTATCAACTTCGGTCAATTCTAAACACTTTATTTAAGAATAATCTGCTTATTATATTCAAAGTTCCAAGTGTTTTCGTAAAGTTGTTCATATAACAATGAATTTATTTCTCTGATTTATTTATAATGACTGGCAATTGTTCCAATTCTTATCCCAATATGATCCCATTAAGCGGCTTCGTCTACTATAGACATAAAAATATTAATATAACATATTGCACTGAGCGATTATTGTTGTCTAAAAGACGCGATTCCAAAGTGATCACATTAAGCGGCTTCCTCTACTATAGGCATAAATATATTAATATAGCACATTACCATCAGCAGCCAACGTTATCTAAAAGATGCTACCCCAAAGTGGTCACATTAAGCGGCTTCGTCTACTATAGACATAAATATATTAATATAGCACATTACCATCAGCAGCCAACGTTATCTAAAAGATGCTACCCCAAAGTGGTCACATTAAGCGGCTTCCTCTACTATAGACTTAAGTGTATTAATATAACACATTATTATAAGCGGCCATCGATATTTAAAAGACGCGATCCTAAAGTCATCACAATAAATGAATTCCTTTGTATAGATATAAATGTATTAAAATAAACATGATCGTAAGATTATGTTGCTATCTGAAAGACCCTGTCCCGGAGTAATCGCAATAAGTGACTTCCTCTGTATTTGATTTCATCAATAAAAAAAAGTTTCAGAATATTTTCTTTACAATGAAAAGCAAAGCAAACGGAAGTTTTTTTTTATTCCTTTGGCTATAATAACAACCATGAAAACTAAACCTTATCAGGCAATTTTTTTCGTCGTTTTTCTTTGTTCATAGATACCAACATTAGTGAATGATCATATTTATTTTTAGCAATCGACGATTTATACATTTGATCCATAATTTATAAAAAAATTTAAAAAAAAAAAAAAAAAAAATACATTTAACCAAAAAGAAAAAAAATCTACCTTTTCTCCATTTTGAATCCATCAAGGACGGGGAAAACATGGTTGCTCGTCTCTTATTAATAATCAGTGCGATACTTTTGATCGCCGGTAAACCACATGAGATTTTAAAATGAAAATGAGTTGTTTTTTTTATATATATAGTTTATGGCGTCCTAACATAGTTTATGTCGATGTCACAGAGGACGCTTTAACAGACGCAATTCAAACGATTCTCGTGTCAACATCATTTTAGCTGATTTAGCGGCTGCTTTGGCGGGTATATTTTTTTAGCCAAAGACGTTTCTATATAACATCTGTTAAGTGCTAATTGGTTTCAGCACCAACTGAAATGAGACTGTCCTGTCAAGTCAAAGAAGAAAATAAAGATTGACTGAATTGCAAAATATATTTGCAAAAATGTTGTTCAGCTTACTGGCCTGAAAACTTTTAAATTAACCATAATGCAATTTATTCAAACACCAATGATTAAAAAAAATAATTTATATTTAATCGAATTATCCGTTTCAAAAAAATATTATTCTTTTAAAGGGTAAATTTATTCCCGGAGAAAATTGATTTACTTGCAAGGATAATCGCCACTGCCCGGGCCAATTTCTTTTTCTTTACTCCGCTTGGCGACACACGAGTTTCTTTGAAAGAGTATTGGTATTATTATATTCGGTACCTGTCGTTTCGCTGACACCAAGATGATCAAATTTCAGATATAAATTTTTTGTCTATTTAAATTATTGCATTTATTAGTCAATGTTTTCAGTTTAAATGCGGATAAAAATGACTTCAAAGGGCCGTACACTATACTTTATACACTTTTCTTGCAACTCAGTATTTATTGGCAGACATACGGATGTCATTTCAATTTAAAATTTCTATCTGTTTTTTTTAAATACACTTATAAATAATTATATTTATAAACGAATAATTAGAGAAAAAGTTCAATAAAATCCTATTGTCTGGCAAACATGGACCTTCGTGCCCGCAAAAAAAAAAAACGAAATTCAAAACATACAGCTTTTACCTTGACACCGCTATTATTTTAACTACCTGTAGTTTTAAAAAAATGACCTCATGGATATCTGTATGTAAAAAGAATCTCGTGAGGAAACAATATTGTTTTTATGCTGACAAATTGACGCGAGATCACGGCGACCACGAGATTGGAGAAAACTTAAATATGAAGTGTACGAAAGACGGGGAGAAAAAAGGAAGTTAGTCTACAAAAGACCAGACAATATGACAAATACAACATCTATACTACCTTCACTCATCGGCAATATTTATTATTTTAAAAGGCGATTTTAGAATTTTAGTTAAACCTAAACATATGAAAGTGAAGTTATACATTTTGTTTGTTCTTGAGAATTGACAATAAAAATAATAAACACTATTTATTTATTAGATTCTTTATTTACACAATTTATTTATTAATTTGTTTATTGTTAATTAAAGGATACGAACCTCTCCCCAACCCCTTTGTCGGAGAGTGCATACTTTTTCTTTAATAAGATTTCTTGAATACTTAGGGAGGTAGACGAAAATACATAAATATACTATTTTAATAAATACACAAATAAAGGTATCCACTAAAAATGACTATATATATATATATATATATATATATATATATATATATATATATATATATATATATAGTTAATGATGTGTTTGGCAATCCGTATGGATAATTCCAGGGAGGATATAATCCAGAGAGCTCAATGAAAAATAGAGCAAATATTAATTATTATTAAGAAACAGACAACTATAATGTTTCATGATTATTATAATTTATTTCCTTAAAATCGAAATGCGATTCTAATTCCTCAGGTCGACATTTTCATTAAAATGTCGATCTGAGGTATTTCGATTCTAAGGAAATAAATTATAATCATCATGAAACCTTAAAGGTGTCTGTTTCTTAATAATAATAATAATAATAATAATATATATATATATATATATATATGTGTGTGTGTGTGTGTGTGTGTGTGTGTGTGTGTGTGTGTGTGTGTGTGTGTGTGTGTGTGTGTGTGTGTGTGTAATTCAGCAGGATCGTTGTAAATTAAACTGTTTTGGGCTAATTCCGAGGCTGCATCGTTTTCTTAAACCAATTTCAAGTCACGCGAGATAAGCCATTTTGCGTGACTTGAAATTGGTTTTAGAAAACGAGGGAACATAAGAATGACAAACAGCCAGCATACGAATTCCTTTACAAAGAGGTAGCAACATTCGAAATTATTGAAAAAAATGAAACAGAAATGCAAAGATGAACTTTCGAAAGTCTACCAACAATTGTGTTCTCATACCAGATTGAGTTAAACTTCGTAAATATGCAGAAATCCTACTAAATAATTCAATATTTTAATAACCACATAACAATAAAAAAAAAAATAAACTGGTTTAATCTGGCGCTAACCTCCAGGAAAGCAGCTCTTTGCGCCATCTTCATCTCACGTTTTCCCCTGTCATAAAGTGGAGGGATTATCTGAAATCAATGACTATGCCTGCTACACTGTGTCGTTCCATACAATCCTTCTTGTCAGAATCCATCTTACACATTTACAAATCTATCATTCATCAGGGCATTGAATATTGCTACCATATTTGGTCTGGTATATATATCTCAAGATTATCGATAAAATCCAAACGGTCGATAGCGTTATCGCCCTGATCTGGTATCTCGATTTACCCATCGAGTGTCATGGCTTCCAGCGTCCTGGATAAAACGATAAACTAAATCCGACAGCAGGGCCTTTAATCAGTAGGTTTTGAGGAGCGTGGAACCACCTCTTAATTGCTGATGTTCCCAGGTCCACCCTGACCCGGGGTGTTAGCAACTGTCAGGGTCCCATCTATGGGCAAATAGTCAACTCCCAAAAGGGGTCAAAACACTGTGAAAGTATAAAATAGCATTTAATACTAGCAATACTTTTTTTTTTTAAATTATTACCAGCAGTACATTTTTGAAAAAGAAATATATTACCAGAAATACATTTTTTGGGAAAAAATATTACCAGCAATAAAAATCATGTCGGCATTAAATAACCCATTGAGGTTGGTATGCCGTAAAACAAACCAAATCATGGTTTTCATCTCTCTTTTCTATAGATATTTTCATGGCACTTGATCTAATGAGCTCTCCTTGTTAACCTGAACATATGAATTTAATCGTACTACTACAGTGGTGTTAGCAGACGCGGAAAGAGAATTACAAAAGCTCCTACAGAATGTAGCGAAGGAGAGCGAGAAGAAGGGACTAAGCATAAACTACAAGAAGACAGAATGCCGGGTCATCAGTAAAAAGATGAACCTGAAATGCGATTTAAAGATCGGGGACACTAAAATCAAGCAGGTGCAGAAATTTAAGTATCTGGTAAGTGTTCTGACAGAGGACGGTAAGTGCAACAGCGAGATCCGAAGACATATTGGGATGGCTAAAGATGCATTACAAATGTTCAGGCAGAGTGTTACAAGACAGGGGGATTCTGAAGGTTTGATTAGGCAAAAAATCAATAGGAAGACACCGAAAAGGACGAATAACACCCGACATACTAGCCGTACGCGCAGATGGGCGCGCACGTACACGAACAAGCACACATACACTATGACAAAAAAACTGCACCAATGAATAGTGCATAAAACAGGAAGAGCTCGAGAAATATAAACATTCAATTGATCATACACCCCTGACGAGTGGACGAATTACTTATATTAATTACCCTCCCCTCTCTCTCTCTCTCTCTCTCTCTCTCTCTCTCACTATATATATATATATATATATATATATATATATATATATATATTGTCATCCACAGACAGACTGTTTCGCTGTTTCACAGCTCATCAGTGTGGCGAGACATCCGATTGCCTCAAGCCGGGAGCAATGAAGTTACAGTGTAACCCGGATATAAGAGACTTGTCGGGACCGGAGAAGAAGTCTCTTATATCCGGGTTTCTCTTATATCCGGGTTTGGTCTATTATATATACATTAACACAGGCTCTAATTTGGGACCAGAGAAAATCTCTCTTATATCCGGGTTACACTGTATTTGGTAATCCGTATGGATAATTCCAAGGAGGATGTAATCCAAAGAACTCAATGTAAAAACGGAGCAAATATTAATTATATTAAGAAACAGACAACGTTAAGGGTTCATGGTGATTATAATTTATTTCCTTAGGGCCGGGATTTTGGTCCTAATGCAATATTTTTGTATGAAAATGTAGATCTGATGAATTAGGACCAAAATCCTGGTCCTAAGGAAGTAAATTATAATCCCATAAACCCTTAAAATTGTCTGTTTCTTAATATAATTAATTTGTGTGTGTGTGTGTGTTTGAAGGAACTGTCCAGAATTTGTTCTTTGTTTTGAGCTTTCGACCAACTTCAGATATTGCCAAGAATAAATTCCTACGATGACTTTGTAAATCTAATTTAAATATGTTATTTTTTTTTTTAAATTTGAATGTATTTGATGTCATATGGACGGTATGTTATTTTTTAAATTTATTTTTTGATTTAAATATTTAGACTGTCACGTGAATGTGGCTTTATGCTGGTTCCAAATTAAAATCACGTCTGCAAACAAATACACCAAGTGGGAATGTTTGCCTTTCTTTCTAATCCATAATTTCAGATAATTCCTTTTCTTCATCAGTCGTCACGTGCGTTAACAAAATTTAATTCCTTAGCTTCTACGACCAACTATTACGGGATTGATGCGAATTTCCAGTTATCTCTTTTGCGATCAAACAAAGAACAACATTATAACTATGTTTTAAGCATGAAAAATCCACATTTCCAAATCCTTATTTATATTAGTTTTGCCAGCAAGAAACATCCATATCCGTACGTTATGCAATGACAAAGGGCAGAAGATAACGATTGACAATGCATTTAAAATTTTGGAGATCAAAGGTGACTGGAAACCAAGAAGCCGGAAGGGAGCTCCACAAGAGAGAGAAGACACTGTTAGCATAGAACTTACGGTTACATCTAGCCATTTCACCTATAAGAATACCTTGTCGCCTATCTAGGCTTAAATTCGTAAATCTAGGTACCATTTCAGCTAATATTACCATTAGTTTTCGACCAGCAATCTGGAGGGGCGGTTCTTTTCTAGTTTCTCACAGTCTGAAAGATACCGGCTCAATGTGGCTGTCTCTGGTGAACTGAACCTTGCTTGGTGGCCTCCGTGGCTGAAATAGTAAAAGCACGCCTGGGTACTAGATGGTTTCGCTAAAATAAGAAGGAAATTACGGTTCAATATAATAACATATAAGCCCGTCACCAGGAAGAGCGTTGTGTGGCCTGACTGGCAGAAAATAATTTGCAGCACCACTCTCCGTGAAAATGATGGATGGGTGTGCCCTCGTCACGCAAAAATAAAAATAACACTGACATCTCATTTTAACAGATATATTTACCAAAATTGCACAAAAATATCTTACTAAAGAGTAAGTTTATTCGATGAAATCGCCATAAAGAACGGCCTCCAGACGACTTCGGAATCTCCTGCTTCTTTTCTGGACTGTCTCCTTGTTCAAGTTGAAGGTGAATGCTGTCATTAATCCTTGCCTTCAGTTCATCTTTGTTGGCCTCTCACTCAACTGTGCGTCACACATAATAATCAAGGGGGGGTTGCAGTCTGGGGAGTTAGGTGGCCAGATGTAAGGGGTGATGTGGTCACAGAAATTGTCTGACAGCCATGACTGGGCCCTCCTGCTTGTGTGGCATGATGCAGACTCCTCTTGACGCAAAACAGCACTGCCTCCTCAAGGCACTTGATGTCGGCGTACCCTGTTAAGTCTGAGGGCCTTACAAATAAATTAGGGAATTCTTATCAGACCGTCAGAGTGCGTTTTCCGAGCTGCCGTACCTTCGTAATCACCATCAGACTCGTCCAACTCTTTCCGAATCCTCTGCACTGTCCTCAGATTGACACCCAAACACTAAGTCTGAAATGTTCGTATTGGAGATTCCGGCGCGAATGACAATCAGTACAGCATGTCGTTTCTAAATTTCTGGGGGAGGGAATTGCGCTATGGTGCTCTTTTTCTCGCAGACGGTGTGCAACTGACCCTACTATGCTGTGCAGCTGACAAAATCAAAAAGCAAACAATGTGCATGCGTGAAAGGAAAAAAATAAATAAAATGGCGACAATTTATCCATCGCACCCTGTATATTTATACGGGCAATGTGTTAAGAGAGAACGAAAGAGAGAGAGAGAGAGAGAGAGGAGGGGGAATCGGTGAGGAAAAAGGATATGCCAAACAACAATTCCTAACTAGTATTCGTAGAGCAGGTTGCCTGACCTAATAGCGGAATGGATGAATCGACGAGAGGAGTCCATTTAAAGTGTGTAGTACAAATATGCAAAAACGAGACATTAGAAGTTATCATGTAAGTTATTAAAATGAAATACTGACGAATTAATGAAAAATTCACTTATTTGAATAATCAAAGTGTTTCGCCAGCAACAGCCATTTTGATCTGGTATTTCTCGAGCTGTGGGAGACTAGAAAAGGGACGCTAGTCTAGATGGCTAGCTGAAAACTGAGTTCATAGAGTGGCTTTATTTTCCCGCTTGTTTGGTATTGTCACGCAATTCTTTATATGTTAGGACATATTACTTTTGTATTCCAGTAGGTAGGTAGGTAGGTAGATAGATAGATATATAGATAGATAGATAGATAGATAGCAAATGAACAGACATAGATAGATAGATAGATAGATAGATAGCAAATGAACAGACATAGATAGATAGATAGATAGATAGATAGCAAATGAACAGACATAGTTAGATAGATAGATAGATAGATAGATAGCAAATGAACAGACATAGATAGATAGATATATAGATAGATAGATAGCAAATGAACAGACATAGATAGATATATAGATAGATAGATAGCAAATGAACAGGCATAGATAGATAGATAGATAGATAGAAAATGAACAGACATAGATAGATAGATACATTGCGTTTTATACACACACACACACACACATATATATATATATATATATATATATATATATATATATATATATATATATATATATATATATATACGACCTTGATGCGTAGTATATTTGCGAATTTTGAAGTGGAAAGGGAAGTCGACACAACTTATATTGATTGGTCCACTCGGAAACCATAGGGAAAAGTTTTGGGAGGAATAAATTTGATAGATTAGCATTCATTAAGCCTCCCTCAAGCCTCGAAACATGTCACAATAAACAAAATATCGATTTTTTTTATCGATTATCAAAATCGGCGGTCAAGTTCATAATACAAATCCAGTGTCAAACGGATGCTGGACTTTGCAAATGTCAAGTTTGAAATCCTGCTTACGTTATTGATATCTGCGTACGACTGATGATTGAAAATTTTGCTTACGTCATTGATATTAAACCATCAATTTATGACGTTTTCAACTGAGGATTTTTGTAAAAAGAAATAAAAATAATACTACACACATTTTACACAGATAATGCCATTCGTAAGGTGTGAATTTTAATGTGAGGACATCTTTTATTAGGTTGGTGCAAAAATAATGTCGTTTTTTGACGTTCAACTTCATGTGAGAAAACGACATTATTTTTGCACCAACCTAATATTATTTCTTTAAAGCTTGGGTTACCAGGAATCCCGTCAATGTGTCAACCACGACCTTTTCCAATCAAACCCAGGACGCCAAAAACAGCTGGAATTACTGATGTTCTCATGTGCCACATTTTTTAGATTACCACTTCAAGATCCTTGTATTTTGATTGTTTTTTGAAGATCTTCAAAGATACATTAAAGTCTGCAGGAACTGCCGTGACAATAGAAAGCGCATTCTGTTTTTGTGGTCTTTGATCACGATGCCTGGGCGATTCGCTTTGATTGTTCTGTCTGTGCATATTGTAAAAGTCCCATAAAATTGTTACAGATCCTATATCCGTAACCGAGTCTGGGTGATGTTTATACCAGTTTTTTTACAGTTTCCTTCCCGTAAAAGTTGCAGATTTTCCAATTTATTCCACTATTATTATTATTATTATTATTATTATATATGCATATGTATATCCGTGTGTGTGTGTGTGTGTGTGTGTGTGTGTGTGTGTGTGTGTGTGTGTGTGTGTGTGTGTGTGTGTGTGTGTGTGTGTGTGTGTGTGTTGAAGGTCCTGAAGGCCATACTGGATAAGGAGATGGCGGGCGATAGAAAATTGCATGCAGGTCATTTTAGTTTCTTCTTATTTATATCATTCTGTTTTCGACGACAAAATGGTGACTCACGTATCGAGATTGTTCGAAAATAATTTTTCGAGAACAATTATTCGAAAAACATTTATTCAAATTGTAGATTGTTTGAGTGAAAATTAATCGAAAGGACAATTATACTAAATGATAATTATTCGAAATACTTCTGTTTGAAATACGCATGTGATCTTACTTTGAGAGAGTCAATGCTGATTTACCTAGAACTAATAACGCCCTTGAAGGATGAGATAGGGCTTCATTGCAGAAAGTGTCATCCCACAATATGGAAATTCTTTGACGCTATTAAAAGAGAACAGGACTTGCAAGAAATTCGTATTTCAAAAGTAGGAGCCGGTTGCCAAAATATCAAGAGCGCCAAGAAATCCCGCGATGTAAATGGAAAACTTAAAAAATTATTGGCATCCTTTAACAAGTACTCTTCAGTAGTTGACTATTTGCGTGTAGTATCATATAACTTAAGGTTATAAGGATTTTTTTCTTACTAAATTTGTTTTATTAACGATATTTATATTTCTAATAATTATCATTTGTGTATTTCCTCTTTTAATTTTCGTATTTTTATTGCAATAAAGAATTTTGCATTTCGAATAATTATCCTTCCGATTAATTTCATTAAAGTAATTTACAAATTGAATAAATGTTCTTCGAAGAGTTATTTTCGAACGATGTTCACATAATCGGTGACTCATATGTTTATCCGCTGTCGATACAGAACCCTTAACAAAAGAACGTACTTATTTGCACAATAGCCTTTACTGAACATCGCGCTCAATGTATTTCCATTTCGGCTTACGTTTCTCGCTTATTAATAAACGCGCCAAAAATGTATTTATTGTTCCGGCTTGCATTGTGCCTTATCGTGAAAATGGGATTGGCATGTCAGACAATCGTGCACATATACGTGCGTGGAAGAACGCTGATACGGTTCTTTATTGACGAGTTTTCGAGGAAAGGATTCTTTTACTGAGTCTCTTGGAGAATAAATAATTTTTTTTTAATACCACGGAAAAACCTATTGCGTGTTTATAAAGATACTTTTTTCGGTATGTTCAGCGGGTTGAACAAAACAATTACGTGATCTGCATCGAAACCTCACAAAATGCTAATACATATTCGATCTTTCTGGAAATACATGTAGCGGAGATCTGTTTATATGGAGTAATATTTCCTGGGAAGGAACAAAGACGCAGTTTTTTTTCTTCTTGTGTATTTCCCATCGACGAAAGAAATTTTACTCTTAGGACAAGTAATGTTCCATCCCCACCGAAAAAAAAAACCCCTGATTTTTCGTCTATCGCAATAAACTGAGACCTCATTGCCCTGAACGCAGATTGGGACTTAAGCTCACTCCAGACCTCAAGTGGAACTCATATACAATCCATCGCTAAGGATGCTGGGAAAATGCTCGGTTTCCTGTACTGCTCCAGTAAATACCTAACCCCTGCTATAAGAGCATTCCCCACCCTGGGTATGACGATAAACTACATCCGTTTACTGGATAAGACGATAAACTACGCCCGCGTCTTGGGTATGACGATAAACTACATCCACGTCCTGGATAAGACGATAAATTACGTCCGCGTCCTGGGTAAGACGATAAACTACGTCCAACAGCAAGGCCTCTGATCAGGGGGTTTTGACGAGCGTGGAACCACCTCCTCTTAATTGCTGGTGTTTTTAGGTCCGCCCTGACCCGAGGTGGTAGCACCTGTTAAGGTCCCAGCTACGGGCAAATAGTTAACCCCGAAACTGGGGAAAAAAACATTATGAAAGTATAAAAATAGGTTTTACTACCAGAAATACTTTGTAAAAAAATAAATTTCCATCAATAAATTTTTGAAGAAAAAAAAAACTATTACCAGCAATATATTTTTGGAAAAAAATATTACCAGCAATACGTTTTTGGAAAAAAATATTACCAGCTATACATTTTTCAGGAAAAAAATATTACCAGCAATAGTTTTTAAAAAAAGATATTACCAACAACACATTTTTGAAAAAAAAAATTATTACCAGAAATAGATTTTTGACAAAACAAAATATTGCCAGCAATAAATGTTTTGTCGATATTAAATAACCCATTGAGATTGATATGCGGTAAATCAAAAGAAACCAAACCAAATAAGAGCATTTCAAGAGCCAGACCAGATCGAAGATAAACTACTGCTGCTATATATGTGGGCTAGAGCTAGCCAGTTTTTACTTTCTAGTCTTTCTAGAGCCCAAAAGCGTCTAAGCGCACTTGTGGGTGATGAATTATTTACCAGCCTATAACTTCTTCCCCACCGACGAAACGGTATAAGCCTCTTGCTACTCTATCGCTATTTCCATGGAAAATGTTCAGACGTGCTGTATTCTTGAGTTCCACCGGTTCTAACATTTACAGCTAATACCGGTCATGCAACACGGTGAGAAGCATACTCATTCCTTTCGTATTTCATTTGCGAGATGCAATTTCTACTCGAACAGCTTCTTCCAATTAACCGCTATTTTGTGGAGCCCTCTCCCAAGGGGATGCTTCCCCGACTACTACAACTTTAACCTGTTTAAGTCTACAGTTCATCGTTTTCATTCCCGCATATCCTCATAAACTGCGCCTCGCACCTTCTTACTCTTATCACTCCCACAATGAAAACATTCAATAACAATAACAATAGCTTTGAATAAGTGGCTCTCGTGCCTTGTATAGGGGCAATATTCTTCTATGTACTGCATCGCTTCAGGACATAGGGAATCACGACTCTTCAAAACTTTCGAACTTCTGTGACTCTTAGCAGGTTTTCTCCTTTTGCTAAGGCTCCAGCACCATCTTCCATCATTCCTTCACATAGGCTCGTCATGTAAATGGCTCGCTTCGATCCCTTATTTCTGTTGCCCTCACGATGCTCCGTCAAGGTTACTTTTACCCTTTTTCTTCATTGCATGTCCAAGGCACTTTAGCTATTTCTTCCAGATTCTGAGTCTGTGTTATTTTTGTTGTCATTTCTTTATGACTGGTGGTTTACTCGCACCGTTCATGGAAATCTCAGTATCCTTCTGTAGATCCGCATTTATGTTTCTTCCAGTTTCTTCTTCGTCTGTAGGGAAATTGTTCAGCATTCACTGCCATATAAGAAGATAGATATAACATATAACAGTCCAGCAATCAGTTATGTTTATTTTTGCTCTGTTTTGATATTTAGTTTGTTTTGGGGTTCACCCCTCCCCTTTCATGATCATTCATCCGATTTGTATATATATATATATTGTAAATAATATTTATCATCTCAGTGAGATGGTTCTTTTATAGAACCGAGAGGATGTGGTACTACGGTGTATGGCGGATCGATTGGCGACGGATGAGTTTTTATGGTGAATGAGGAAATTGTAACGAGTGAATGGGTCGTGAATCCGATTAGCTAGGTATAAGATAGTTAGATAGTATACCCATTCCCCCTTTTCGGCCTCGTGCCATAATTGTATTAATTTAAATAAACCTCAACAATCCAGCAATCTTTTCTTTGTTTCTAATGAATTTTTTCTGTTTCTCATCACTTGGCTTTTGGAAGGCATCTTTCGCTTGTCCAATGCGTGTTCGGATTTCGATACCGTATTTTTCTTCCCCTTTTAAAACACTTGTTTAGATTTTTAAACTTCGGTACTTGCTTAATGTTGCCATCTCCAATTTCTAGTCCGCATCTTGGGCTTTTTTTTTCTTGCTGGTGACTTCTTGCAGTTGAGGGTTAGTCTTTTTTTCTCGCTTTTTTTTTACTACTCTGTCTAAGAGGTCCTTTAGTTTTGTTTGCGTGTCGCCATTCAATACAGTGTCATCGGCGTATCACATATTGGCAAGATTACAGGGTGAATATTATTTTTTAAAAAAAAGAAAGAAATACAAGAGGAAAGCTTTTTTAGTCATGTTTAATACAATTTTTTCTTCATATTTTACTATTTATATTATATTATTTGTGATTTTTTAAAATTTAAGATTGACGCGGGAGTTTCCATTTTCTTCTGACAAAATCTTGTATTCCTATAAATTCATAGCCTCATCTGAGTTCTTTTTTTCTTTTTTTTTTTGGTTTTCTATAACCTTACATAATTATTAGCAAAATTATATACTCCATCATATTGCTATGTGTATACATAATCTATAGCTAAATTTTGTACTCCAGATTATTAGGTGTATGCAAAATTGTCCAAAGCAAAACCAGTTTTGAAATGTGTATACAGTCTTTAGTTTCCAGCAAAAGGGCAACGCTTAACATTTTCATACGCCTAAGAGATTGGAGCGAATGTTTTCAGTATTTTTAACAAAACATTTTACTCCTGAAAATTCATCGCAACTAAATATTTTCCCTTTCAGTCGAAACAATAAACACTTCTTAACGGTCTTTTTAAATTAAAATTTATATTAAAAGCAGAATTTTTAAAATGCTATATATAATACAATCACGGTAACTGCTCCGACGAGCTACTTTTGCTAGTTCCCAGGCTGCATGAATTTAAACGTTGCAACTAGGCTGGCATCTCGGTTCCACCCTTTCACTGTCGAAACAGTTAAATGTAGCCGTCTCTTCTACTCCAATAGCTTAATGTCTCGCACTTCCCGTCTGTGGAATTCCCTTCCTATTACTTGTTTCCCTGATAGCTATAATCTCCAACTATTCAAATGTAATGTCAATCGACATCTCCAGATGCCTTGATCTCTTCCCTGTCCTTCTCTTCATCCTTTCCTCTCACGCCTCTTTACTCTCGCTCCCACTCTCTGTAACCCCTTGTGTGCTAGTGGTATCCCGTCTTGCTTGGGGTGAAATGCTTTAAAAAAATAAAAATAATAATAATAATAAAATAATATCTATCGTTTTATATGGCGGAAAATGCAATACAATTTCCTCACAGATGAAGAGGAAACTTCTCACAACAGTTATGTGGTTCTACTGAAGGATGCTGAGAATATTATGGAGAGAGCATTAGCAACGAGGAAGTTTTAAGGAAAATAATAATGGTAATATTAGCCGTTTCCTTATAAGGAAACATTCGATATTCATTGGCCGAGAAACTTCTACTATTGTCGGTTGAAAATTTATATAATCTTTCTCTTGAAACAATTTTTCAGGAAAATAGGTTTCTCAAATCCAATAGCTGTTATCACTCTTTCCCGTATTGATGGGGGTTTCCTTCCTAACCTTTTGTTTGAAGTAGTGTGGAAGTCTACATCTTGAATATGTCATTATTTTCTCTTCGAGTGACACGTGATATCTATTTTAATTGTTGATGCTGTTGCAAGTCCTTAAATGATGTGGTTCCTGTTATTTTGTGCAGTTTATTCTTTGAGATTCTGTAGCGCCAGTCCACAAGGTTCGTCGACGGATTTTCCTCACCAAGGCCCACAGGCATCACTCCCTCAAAACCATTTTTAGCCATTGATCTTAGAAAGCGGTTGCATCTAAAAGACAGTTTAGATATTTCTGAACGGGTTTGACGCCATGCATGACAGCCATATGAGAGTTTCGATCTGACGAGAACATGACTCAAGTTTTCAGGTTGATGTTTGGGTTTTGTAGCAATTTGAAGTATTGGGGAAAACTATCTCTAAGCGTAGCGTATTCCATGTTCAATTTCCTTATCTTTTATATGTAAATTTGGGAAAAGATATTTAGAATCAGAAATAGTTGTAATTTCTGAGGGATATCATTAGGAAAGAGGACTCACCTTATTTAGTGAAAGAAACTGATGACTGTCAACAGTAGCAACAACTAAAATGGATAGCACACGTAACTTGAAGACAAAATAATAACTTAATCAAGATATTGACGTTCCGCACTAATTCAAACAAAAGGTTAGGAAGGAAACCCCCATCATTACTGGAAAAAAACCGATAACAGTTACTGAACATTAGAAATCCATTTGCTTGAAAAATACTTTTATAAAAAGAGTTTATAAATTTCAACCGAAATGGCTGCTCGGTCAATGAATGCCAAATGTTTCCTTATAAGGAAACGGTTACCATTACTAGGGTTTGATACAATCTCCATTATTATTATTAGCATTAGGTCCTCGACAAAATCCAGAGACGGATATGCAATGTGGTTGGCCTTGATCTGGCATCTCGTTTACAGTCGCTCTCTCACAGATGTGCCGTCGCCTCCCTCTGTTTTTTCTACAAATATTTTCACGGTAACTGCTCCGACAAGCTACTTTCGCTGGTTCCCAAACTGCATAAATTTAAACGTGCTACTAGGTTGGTATCTCAGTTCCACACTTTCATTGTCGAAACGGTTAAATTTAGGTCTCTTCTACTCCATCAGCTTCTTATCTCGGACTTTCCGTCAGTGGAACTCCCTTCTTCTTACTGGCTTCCCTGATAGCTATAATATTCAAATATTCAAATGAAATGTCAATCGACATCTTCTGATGCCTTGATCCTGATCCCCGACCTTATCTATATCCTTTCCTTAAACGCCCTCTTTACTCTTGCTCTCACTTTCTGTAACCTCTTGCGTCCTAGTTGCATTCCCGCTTTCCTTGGGGTGATATGCTTTAAAAAAAAAAAAGGCGACAAAGGAAATATAGAGAATAATTATCGCCAACGTACTGAAGGGACACGGCAGATAAACGAAGAAAATACGTGCATGCATACAGGTATATTTCTAAACAATTAGTGGATTTTATTTATGAACCTGGCATTTTTATTGCTTCAAAATGTTATTTTTAGTGGATACCCGTATTTGAATAAAGGCTCAGGTTTTTTTTTCATCGGTATTTTTATTATCTCAAATTTTATTTTTAATGGATACCCGTATTTCAGTAGAGGCTCAGTATTTTTTAATCGGTATATTTATTGTCTCGAATATTATTTTTAGTGGATACGCGTATTTGAATAGAGGCTCAGTTTTTTTCATCGGTATGTTTATTATCTCAAATGTTATTTTTAGTGGATACCCGTATTTGAATAGAAGCTCAGTTTTTTTTCATCAGTATTTTTATTATCTCAAATTTTATTTTTAATGGATACCGTATTTGAGTAGAGGCCCATTTTTTTTTATCGGTATTTTTATTATCTCGAATGTTATTTTTAGTGGATACCCGTATTTGAGTAGAGGCTCCGTTTATTTTAAACGGTATTTTATTTCAAATACTGTTTATTTCAAATTGCTTTGTTTACTTTTCGAACATAGCAGTTGTGACTTTTGATGAAACCCGAACGAGTAAAGTGTGCTTTCAAAGGCAAATGGAAACTTGATTACGGTGATCTTCGTAACCGAGTGGCCAAAGCACGTCTGGTAAAACAAAGTTTTCCTGCAAAGGTGGATGCAGGCTCAAATCCTGCCGCAGGGCGCTTTTTTTTTCTTTAATATTTCTCAAAATCTTATTAAAGACAAAATAAAATACCGTTTAAAATAAACAGAGGCGTCTACTCAATACATGGATATCCACGAAAAGTAAGGTTTTGAAGTAATAAATGCACTCACATACAGACACACACACACGCACGTGCGCATATATATATATATATATATAGATATAGATATAGATATATATTAGAGTTTGCAACTTTTTATCATAAAAAACATTATCATAAATAACAATTTATACAAAGTATTAAATAGTAAAGTTAGCGAAGTGATTTCGCTAATAATAACATTAACATGGCTATTTAATTCTTTGTATAAATTGTTCCTTTATGATAATATATATATATATATATATATATATATATGTGTGTGTGTGTGTGTGTGTGTGTGTGTGTGTGTGTGTGTTTGATAAAATTATAGTTTTAAGGTATGCCATATTTATGGGATAAAGTGATCGATATAAGTGATAGAGCCTATGTAAATATTAAAGTGCATATTGAGGCCCAGCGGCGACAGCATGTTTCATGCTTAAAAGCAATCTTCAGGTCATATATAAGTTATATGTAAACTTCTCTCTGGAATACAATCACTGACACGCCACCCTAGGTTTTGTTTCTAGGCTTTCCCTAACAAGTAGGTTTTTACGGAGTAGAGTTGCTAGCCACCCGCACAAATCAAGCTCGTGCGTCTCCTAGACTGGTAGCCAACGAAGCCTAGGGAGCCCAGCCCGTGCTGTAAAATAACAAAACCTAGAGAAGAGTCGGAGTCATTCCTTCCTAAAAAAAGAAAAAAAGGTGTTCGTAAGAAAGCGAATGCAACGGCCTCGACTGGTATTTGAACTCGGTACCCCAAATCCACTTTCCGTCTTGATAACCGCTACACTACGCTCACCTCTATATTATATAATCTATATTTATATGTGTCCGAAGTTTTCTCTCACTGTCTGTGTGATGAGAGGTATAAAGGATAGGAAGTTGTGGAGGAAGATCACCCACGTCCTGAAGGAGCACCGCACATAAAAGAATTATTGTCCAAGTCTATGGCTTTAAGCCCCATTTTAGCTAAACTCTGCATTCCATAATAAAATAACGATTCCGGCTTTAATTTAATGAATTCTTCGTGGAATATTTGACATCTTGAACTTGTTGGTAATGCAGACAATACAAGGAGTACTTATTGGCGCGAAACAAATTTATTCTCTCTCTCTCTCTCTCTGTCTCTGTCTCTGTCTCTCTCTCTCTCTCTCTCTCTCTCTCTCTTGAGAGGCGTAGTATACATAGTGTTAGGTAGCGTTTATGCTGTAACTATAGGTAAGGACCCATAACACTCTAACACCCGGTAACACCCTCCTTGGGTTTTAGTGGCTTTATTGTCTTGATTAGGGTGAAATGAATATGACCTAACAATGTGCGGGGAGTATCAGAAGAGTTGATATAAATATTTCCAGAATTTACACGAAAATCCTTTTAGTCCTATAAATTCATAGCGTCTTTATTCAGACATAAACATATTTTCACCTAGCTTTCCATGGCCTTGTGGCAGCTTAAAGGTTGCATTAAATCGTAAAAGAATGATTCCTAACCAGATAATTTCATCTATTTTTTCTCATATGCTGAAAATTGCTGAAACCGCTGACCGGAGACGGTGCGTGATAAGCAACGGGTCCGAGGAATAGTCAGAATGTAAAAGAACTTCCCATACCATCGTCAAGATCATTTGCCGCGTCGCGTTTACAATTTGAGAACAGGCGAGCGGCAACGAAATCACCATTCAGTTTCTCAGAAAAAAATACGGGACCAAGAAAGTATCACCTTTCTAATTGCTATAATTATCTATCAAATAATATATGAAAGCAGATATGCCGTCAAATCGGGAGGCAGGAATTAACGAGTGGAAAGAATAAAAAATACGGAAACAAATCGTTAGTGTCGCTATCTAATCAATGCTCATACGCATGCAAAAATGTTTCTGGTTAAGATAATAGACATAGAAAAATGATATACTCTAATTGAGCCAGATCAATATCAGCAGTATTTTGTATATATATATATATATATATATATATATATATATATTGCTTTTTAAAAATATGCATACTGGTAAGAATGTAAGTACATGTCTATGTGCTAAATTCACACATATATAGGTACACATCAGTCTGTTTCAGTCTTTTCCTATCATTATATCTATCAATCTATCACTGTTTCAGTTTGTTCCTTCTTATCTATCGCAATATGTTCATATCTTTCTGTCTTTATGTCGGTCACTCTACCAATCTATCTATCTATCTGTCTCAATCTGTTCATATCTATCTATCTATCTATGTATCTATCTATCTATCTATCTATCTATCTATCTATCTATCTATCTATCTCAATCTGTTCATATCTGTCTTTATGTCTGTCACTCTACCAATCTATCTATCTATCTATCTATCTATCTCAATTCATATGTCTGTCTTTATGTCTGTCACTCTACCAATCTATCTATCTATCTATCTATCTATCAATCAAAATCTGTTCAGTATCTATCTATCTATCTATCTATCTACCTCAATCTGTTCATGTGTCTGTCTTTATGTCTGTCACTCTACTAATCTATCTATCTATCTATCAATCTATCTATCTATCACAATCTGTTCATATCTATCTATCTATCTATCTATCTATCTATCTATCTATCTATCTATCTCAGTCTGTTCATATGGATCATTTAAAAGACAGGTTGTTACAAACATCCACTCGGGTACGCGGAAAACGTGGTCTATTTTCGTCCAAATTATTAAAAAGGCCAGAGTATCTGCTAGCGTTTGATTGCAAGAGGGAATCAGGGATTGATCTCCCCTGATTTTGTCGGCTTGGTGAATGGGTGTTTGATGTTGAAAAACCCGAAACTCCCTTATGAACCAAGTCAATTTACATCACTGACGATTCCCTCCGGAGCGTATATTTGAATTTACAAATGCCAACTTTCATAGATATCTGCGTGTGAAAACAGATTTTTTTAAAAATTTTTATTTACTTTACAAAAAGATTTATTCTAAATACAGAACAAACAGCATCCTGAGTATGACGATAAACTACATCCGGCAGCAACGCCGCTGAGCAGGAGGTTTTCAGCAGCGTGGAACCACCTCTTAATTGCTGTTGCTCCCAGGTCCTTTCTGATCCGGGGTGGTAGCACCTGTTATGGGCAATTAGGTAACACCAAAACAGGGGGCAAAACACTATAAAATTGTAAAAATAGGTGTTTATATTAAAATTACCAGCAATACATTTTGGAAGAAAAAATTATTACAAGAAATACATTTTTCAAAAAATATTGCTACCAGCAATACATTTAACTCTCGACAAAACCCCTCTTTACAAAATACGACAATGAAACCTGATCTAAAAACTGATTTCTTACAAAGAATACATAATCTATTCATATGAACCTATCCTAAAAATCTTGTCGGAATTAAATAACCCATTGTGATATGCCGTAAAACAAAATAAGCCAAACTAAACCAAACCAAACAGATATATAAATATATTCATATGTTTTATATCAGAAAATACTTTAAACAAGCAATGACAGTTTATCAGGTAATTCGATTTTTTTCTTTTTTTTTAATGATTTTTTGTCATTAAATAACAAACAGATATATATGTTTTAATTGATATATTCGTATTTTCCACAAGTATTTGTCAAACTTTTTTGCTTTTTCTCAAAAAGTTTCATTTTTAACTAAAGAAACATTAATTTAAAATGTACGCTTTAACTTAAAGAACATTAAAATTAACATAGATTAATAAAAATATTTTATAAATATGCAGCTCTTCATGACGTCAGCACGCTTTCAAACTTGGTATTTGTAAATCAAATAATAAGTCCAGATAACTCTATAAAAAGTCATGGATCGATTTTACATAGTGTTTGTTTTATGAATAATTCAATAGAAAAAAATTTGATTTTGACAAATGTCGTGGGGATCAGTCTAATTAAGGCAGATGACAGCCAAGTGGTAATAGGTTTAGGGAACATTATTTTCAAACGTATTTTCAGGTTGAGAACAGGCGTTATATCGCAACAAAAAGAAAACAGTCTGTCTCCTTTCTCATGCAAACGAATTGACTGATTCATTGCTTATATATTCTGTAGTTATAGATATATAATATATGAAAGTTGAGATGCATGCAAATTTGGGAGGCGAGAATAAAGGCTAACAAGAAAAAAGAAAAAGTAAAAAAATAATCGTTATCGATTCTAAACTGTGTTCAATAAACTGATCAGACAACTAGAAAGGATCAGTATAAAAATAAGTAGACACAATATATCTATATTATTCAATGAGACTTGCTTAAATGAAGATATGCTAACTAAATATACATACATATATATATATGGTGGATTCTCACATCGTATTCGACGTATGAGGGTCAAGCAGCTCAGTTCCAAGGAACCGACAGCCGAGACACAAGCACATATGATTTGATTATAGTGGTGAGGCTTTGTGCAGAACTAATCACACTGTTTGAACGGCCGAATACAGAGACCTGGTGCACCGTGTGCCACAACGTGTGCCACAACGTGTGCCACAACGTGTGCCACAACGTCCCCAAACGACCCTCCGCAGGTTTTGAATTCAGAGTTGTCCTTCTCCTAGACTAGTTGCCATCCAAGGCTATAAAACCCGATCTGTCCTGCTATTTACCTATAGCAGGAGGGAGAAGAAGAGGATTCATACTTTTCCCAAGGGTATTAGCACGTAAATGAATGTAATGGATTCGACTGGAATTCGAACTCGCCTCTACGATTACTCAATCCGAGCCGCTATCCACTATTCCACCGTGCCTCCCCCTCTCTCTCTCTCTCTCTCTCAATATATATATATATATATATATATATATATATATATATATATATATATATATATATATATATATATATATATATATATATATATATATATATATATATATATATATATATATATATATATATATATATATATATATATATATATCCTGACGATTACGTGTAAGCCTCTTAGTGTTAAGTTCAATGTCCCCTTTTATATTTACATACGCTCTATCCCTGATATTGCATTTACGCACTTTATTCAATAAATATAGCATATCCTAAATCTATATTTTATCATATAAATATATGTATAATCGTATAATAAACATTGTACATTTAGACAGCAAACCTTCATTTATGCATGTTTTATTAAATATGGTGTACAAGGGGATATATGTTTTGGATGAGGAGTTTCGACTGAACAAGTCGCTTTAAAATAAAGACCCGTAATACCTATTTTGATCATCGTTGGCTATATTCAAGGAACTAATACAGTGGAGAGATGGGAGCCAATAATAAAGAATGAATGACAAATGACAGTAGGTCTTCAACAACAGCAGAATCAGAAGAAGCAGCTGTAAAAGAAGAGAAGCTTCGGTAAGTGAGGCCAAGCATGACAAACAGCAGCAGTATTTATCAGCAGAGCAGATTGGGTTTAAAAATTCTCTGGAAACTGAAAAATGAGAATAAAACCCAATTATCACCTGGGAATCAGTAGCGAAAGCTAAGCCCTTCAGCAGGAAAGGCAACAGCTGTAACTTATGTCTTTCTGAAAAATCGATAATCCTGAAAAATATAAACAATCCTAATCTCTTAATCAAAAGAAGTCTGTTAATGAGCGTCTGTCTACCTAGAACTAAATTTCTATTGAATTTGACACGGATTAATATAGCCTAGCCGTACCCGGGTACCACATATACTAGTATTGATATTATTCTTTTATTAATAGTTTTACCTTTTAATTTTTACTACCTTTATTATATAACTATTATTAATATTAGACTGTAACGCATTTATCATTTTTGCTAATTCATTATTTCCATTTTCTTATCATTACAATTTTTAATAAATAACTATGATTATTGTTTTGTTTCTTGTTTTTTTCTTTTACATTTAGTTTTACTATTAGAAACGTGTTTATTTATTAACCTGTTTATTTGCATTTATTATTTTTATTTATTTAATTATTCATGCATTTACCCCATTTATCTATTTATTTATTTACATATGTAGGGTATTCCAATGCCTTGGACCGATTTTAAATGTGAATTAAGTTTAAGCGTCTAATGATTTTTTTTCTTTTTCTTTCAGATTTAACAACTTAAGTCTTTGGCAATTTCAACGATAGAAAGATTAACAATCAAATATGTTAAAGTTATCGAAGCTTATTACAAAAATGGACGTTCAAAAAGAAATGCCTTTTCGCCATTTTTTGGTCAATATAATCGACCAACCGAGAGTGCAGTTGGAAACGATGTAACATTGTTGCGGAGAGGTTCAATTCCTGGGCGCGATGACGAATAGAGGTGTCTGGATTTTCGGCCACATTCTCGTGCACTGCAGCAATGTTTTCAGCTGAACGGCGTAAACGAGCACGCAATGGTGTTTTTCACATCTGCCACCGACCCAGTTTGTTTGAATTTACAAACAATTTTTCCAACTGCACTCTTGAAACTTTAACACGTAGTTTGATTGTTAATCTTTCCATGGTCGAAATTACCAAAGATCTAAGTTAAATCTGAAAGAAAAAGAAAAAAATCATTAGACGCTTAAACTTAATTCACATTTAAAATCGGTCCAAATTATTGGAACATGCTTTATATGTTCCTATGTATTAGGCTCTTATTTCATTTTATTTTGCTTTATCTTATTTTATTTTATATTTTATTTTCATTGATATGTATTATTTTTATTAGTTCTTTAATTTTATTTTATTGATTTTATTGACTTTTACTTAGCTTAGTAATATTATTGACTTTTATTTAGTTTAGTAATATTAATATTAATAATATTATTAGCTACTTTATTTCCATGGAAAAAATAGAATTACCGCCTTTGATTTCCTAACGTTTATACCTCTTGATAAATTCAGCGTCTCTTTAAATTAGAACTTATAATTCTCTTTTCCAAACTTATTTCAATATTAAATGTTAATCTGGGCCTAAATTCATTTATATATATTAACAACAATAATAACCCACCCCAACAATAAAGTATCTCAGGATAACCAGAGATATTACAAATAATACCCCAGAATAAAAATACCACCACTTGAAAGTTGCGTCGACATGAAACTCGGAGTTGTGCAATTAATTTAATGTATTATGTACATTTCTTAATATATATATTAAATAGCTTTGTTATTTAACATTGAGCACTATTTTTACTTACACTATAGAGTATTTATATTCATTTGTATGCGCTTGCTCGTACATCTACGTATATTTACCCATTCGGTTATATATATATATATATATATATATATATATATATATATATATATATATATATATATATATATATATATGTATATGATTAATACGAGTATTAAATGTGTGACTTTGCTGATCGGTGTTATATTCAGCACCCCGAATACAGACGTTCGCAGACGAAACTTCTTGTAATCGTTCGGTCCACTCGTCAGAAATTGTCTTCTGATTTTCGTTATTTTTTATTAACTTAAAAAATAATCTATGCGCTTTTTATTGGTTTTCATTTGGTTCTTCTTTGTGTGTGTGTGTGTGTGTGTGTGTGTGTGTGTGTGTGTGTGTGTGTGTGTGTGTGTGTGTATCCGTGCGTGCACATGTGTAGAATGCCGTGGTTATTTTTTTCCTTTGATAATTTTCTTGTCTCCTTATATTCTCTCGTTATTTTTTTTTCTTCTTTTCTCTCTCTTTCGGCTCTGAATGTCAAAGATAATATAACATTGTTATTTACAGTGTAACAGACAAGGCTTATTTTAGGTTACACACACACACACACATATATATATATATATATATATATATATATATATATGGAGAGAGAGACAGAGAGAAGGACAGAGAGAGACAGAGAGAGAGAGATGATGGATAAACTGTCTAAATTACGCAGAAATGAAAATAAAACTGACATCTCATTTTAGCAGATATATTTACCAAAACTAGCCGAGGTGGGGGCGCAGATGCAAATTTTAATAATTTTCTACCAAAATTTCCCAGAAAGCTTTAATTTGAATTTCTATGGATAATGGGATGATATTGGGCCACATGTTGGTGTGAGGGCCATGGCTCTCCCGCGGATCAAGTGCGATTTTTTCTTGTTTTCTACAAAAACCTATTCAGAAAGTCTGAATTTGAGATTTGGGGCCTCTGGATGGCATGCGGGTCGGTCGCGTTTTCAATTTCTCTCAGAGCCTTTTAAGAGAGATCATGTTTGGTTTTAAAATTTTGAAATTAAAAAATATCAGGATTCTTTTGTAAGTGCTGAAAAAACATCTTTGAAAGAGATCGGGATAGACATGAACAGCATAGACAGCAAGAACCCGAAGAGGAAAGATCACAGAGCCTGCAAAGACTGAGGGTCAGATCTGAGCTGTTGAGGCAGCAAGAACCCGATAAGGAGAGATCACAGAGCCTGCAAAGACTGAGGGTCAGATCTGAGCAATTGAGACAGCAAGGACCCGATGAGGAAAGATCACAGAGCCTGCAAAGTCTGAGGGTCAGATTTGAGTAGGTGAGACAAAAAGAACCCGAGGAGGAAAGATCTAACAGCCTGCAAAGACTGAGAGTCAGATCTGTGCAGTTGAGACAGTAAGAACCCGAAGAGGAAAGATCACAGTGCCTGAAAAGACTGAGGGTCAGATCTGAGCAGTTCTAACAGCAAGAACCCGAAGAGGAAAGATCACAGAGCCTGAAAAGAGTGAGGGTCAGCTCTGAGCAGTTGAAACAGGAAGAACCCGAGAAGGAAAGATCACAAAGCCTGCAAAGTCTGTGGGTCAGATCTGAGCAGTTGAGACAAAAGGAACCCGAAGAGGAAAGATCACAGAGCCTTCAAAGACTGAGGGTCAGTTTTGAGCAGTTCTAACAGCAAGAACCCAAAAAGGAAAAAAAGATCATAGAGCCTGCAAAGACTGAGGGTTATATCTGAGCACTTGAGACAGCAAGAACCCGAAGAGGAAAGATCACAGAGCCTGCAAAGACTGAGGGTCAGATCTGAGCAGTTGAGGCAGCAATAACCCGAAAAGGAAAGATCACAGAGCCTGCAAAGACTGAGGGTCAGATCTGCGCAGTTGAGGCAGCAAGAACCCGAAAAGGAAAGATCGTTAAGGCCTCATAAACAAAGAATAAGAAAGGAACAACAAAGGGAAAAGGAATCTATGTAACAAAGTTTGCAAAAACAGGATACATGTTCAAATCCAAGCAAGAAGAAGAATGCAATAGAGTTCAGCTACCTTTTATTATGATCCTTCGTATGACTATGCTTCTGAACCCTGAGTTCAAATTGGTTCCATGGACAAAATTTGTTCTCATTGTAGTGCAGTAACGTAGAATAAGGAATATCAATGGCAGGGTTAGATTGGAACATTGTCACGATGAATCAGATTTGTTTAAGAACTTTCTTGGGAATAGAGACCATAGGAACTTTAGAAAAACATATCTTCAAATACAGAAATGCGTTCTGGATGACTTCGGTGCTAAGATCATTCATAAGGGACAATTTATGCCCACCTTCAAAGTACAGAGACAAGTTTATCCCAGAATTGTGAAGAACCTCAGCGCTTACATACACACACACACACACACACATATATATATATATATATATATATGTGTGTGTGTGTGTGTGTGTGTGTGTGTGTGTGTGTGTGTGTGTGTGTGTGTGTGTGTGTGTGTGTGTGTGTGTATACTTTGTTAGTGATATGAGGCAGCAGGCTGAGAAAAGAATCCAAGCGAACAAGGATGCAGACATTTATATTATCTCGAAGAAATGCTATATAAAAAGAATAGTTATATGAGGTATTTCAAATATGCTCTAGACTCTAGAGGCAGATTCATCTTCTAAGTTGACAGTCTAGATTCAGCAAAGCGACCCTCTGGAGAACATTCTCGGCGATATAATGTACCTGAGTTTAAATAAGTTGCTATAATAATGAGAGGTGAAAAAACTGGATGTCATCGTGACATTGTTCTTCATAGGAGAGACAATCAGATAAAAACGATAAGTGAATTTCATCGCCCATATGATTTCTTGCAATATCCATTGTTATTTGTGAATGGAGAGGATGGATATCATCTAAGTATCCCCCAGGCTGGAGCAGAAGCTGGTGAAAACAAGACTGATTCTGCAATGGATTTCTATGCCGACTATTTCATAATTCATCCGAATACAGTCAACCATATCTGTTTATATCTCTGAGATGAGGTTTTGTGATTTCCTGCAATATTTACATTATTTGGATTGTTATCCTCAACTTCATTGCCATATTCACAACGTTTCGGCCGTTGTAAGCTCCGGCCTTCTTCAGTCGATTGTATCTCTAAGATGAGGTATTATGATTACTTGCATTATTCACATTTTTCGGACTGTTATCCTCATCTTCACTGCCATATTTCCACAACGTTTCGGCCGTTGTATACTCGGGCATTCTTCAGGTGAGTGGATCTCTGAGAAGAGGTAATATGATTATTTGTATTATTTACATTTTTCGGACTGTTATCCTCATCTTCATTGCCATATTTTCACAACGTTTCGGCCATTGTACGCTCCGGCCTTCTTCAGGTGGTTGGAATTTCGAACTGAAACCTTTATTTCGTCTACCGGTAAAAATGCAATAATAATAACAGAAAAATTGCAATATGAGCACTGGTAAAAAAAATGATGTTGAGACGGGGCGTTGTGAATATTGCAGATGAGGATAACAGTCCAAATAATGTAAATAATGCAAGTACATTCAACCATCTACACAGAAGTCAACAATCCTACTAGTATGCATTTGACATAGGATACCTTAAGAGGAACCAGAATCAACTCAGATCTGAAGAGTATGCTGTCTGTCTGTCTATCTATCTATCTATCTGTCAATTTATTTATTTTCCTATTCTTTTATGTCCATATGCAAATATTATTCTTCAGCAGCATCATTATCGCTGGAACTTTGTATATTAGCAACCAGTTTTATGCGAAGCTCACGATAGATGCATGAAAGAACACAAGATGCAATGACAATATGGCCACCCAGATTTATTCATAAGCTTCACCTGCAATCCAAAATGGAAAGAAATTAAAAATGAACTACTTGAAGGACAATCGCATGTTCACAGACATGATCTCTTAGCTAGGGTATTTAGGCTGAAAATAATTAAAATGGTGGACTTACTCACAAAAGATATGGTTCAGTTAGATGCCTTATGTACACTATAGAGTGGCAATAAATGTGGGCTACCTCATGCTTATATTATAATTTGGTTGATAAAGAAAGTTCATTCCAATCAAATTGATAACATCATTTCTGCTGAACTAGATCCAACTGAAGACAGATCACTGTATGTAAAGGTGAAAGCACGCATGGTTCATGGTCCATTTGGCGCAATGAATAGAAATACTTCCTGAAAGACAGCATGTCTCCCAAAAGTTATCCGAGAGGCTTCTTGCAAAAGACTGGTTAAGATGGATATCGATCATACAGAAAAGAAAGACTGAAGATGGTGGATTTCAAGCAATGGTTGGTAACCGGTGTGAAGTTGGTAACCGGTGGATTGTTCCTCACTCTCCTTTCCTTCTGAAAACATTTGATGTTCGCATCAACGTTGAATTTTTCAGTTCTGTAAAATCCAATCAATTATGTATGCATATATGTAAACAAAAGATCAGATGCTGCTATTTTTGCTCTCCAACACCAAAGTAATCCAGATGAAACCAATAAATTACAAGCAAGATCGATACATCAGTAGAAATGAAGCTTTCTGAAGTTTATATAATGCTAACATTTTTATGCAATAGGTTACTTCATCCCGGGCAACTTATGCTCTCTCTCTCTCTCTCCCCATCTATCTATCTATCTATCTATCTATATATATATATATATATATATATATATATATATATATATATATATATATATATATAGAAAGACACACACACTAACCCACGCATACACACATAATGATATATGTACAAACATATATATATAAGACATATATATATATATATATATATATATATATATATATATATATATATATATATATATATATAAGATATAATGTAGTAGCTCTGTAATAATTACAATGTTAGAGAAATATTAGAAGTGTATTTGAAATATACACAAGAACTTTATTACTTGTATGTGCAGTTCTTTTATTTCAGTTTAATCTTTGGTTCACGCAGTGAAATTGATTTATTCTGATTATTGTCAAAAAGTAAAAGGCATCAGAACACACGACTTTAGTGGAATGAATTAACCGCGGAATGGTCATAGGTCACCGAGGATTGAATAAAGCTTTCGGTTCGAAATTCTCGGAAAGAACCCGAGGACACCTGAAGAACATTGAAGTATACAACGATGGAACATTTGTGACTGTAAATTGTAGAATCTATAAATCTCACCCCATTGCTATCTATCTATCTATCTAGCTAGCTAGCTATCGAACAATCCATTTTATCTATCTATCTCTTTTCATTTGTTATGTATCTATCGATCTAACTCAACCCATTGCCATCTATCTACCTAACTCAACCCATCTATATATCTATCTGAACCCATATCTATCTATCTATCTATCTATCTATCTATCTATCTATCTATCTATCTTTTCTATCTATCTATCTTAATCAACCCCTTGCTATCTATCAATCTATCTAACTCAACCCGTTGCTATATATCAATCTATCTATTCTGTCCATATCTATCTTTTATGTCCATAGCTATCTAACTTTTTGGCTCTATCTACCTATCTTTATGTTCATATCTATCTATCTATCTATCTATCTATCTATCTATCTATCTATCTATCTATCTGTCAGTCTATCTCTCTTTTATGTCCATATATAGCTAGCTATCTCTTACAGTCAACGACGAAATTTTTCGTACATCCATCAATTGTGAATATTTTTATTCATTTCTCAGAATCTAATGCCCGTATGTTTTTATATGTTATTAAGCACAAAAAAGGAATATAAAACTCAATTTTCAGAACAATAGGTTAAATACAAGAAATTTGACAGGCGAATTAGCAAAAGACAAAATTATTCGTACAGTAGAAAATATAGTTTTAAATTGATTGATTCGTGTAAGTATAAGTAATTTACATAATTATTTTATTGGTGAAGCCTTCTAGACTATTTATTCAGTAGAATATTTGTGATAATTCCAGCAAAGAATTTCATGTGGTGCATAGATTGTCACCATTGTTATTTTTATGTTAACAACACAATGAGGAAGAAAAAGGGGCTTCAGAGAATTATTAATTTCCACAAGTCGGGATATAGTACAGATTTATTTCAAATCGGTTAGCTATCCCTAGATCTACGGTAGAGTTCGTTATAAAGAAGTGTAAACAGTTTGACACGACAGAGAATTTGTCTGGGTGTGGAAGAAAACCCAAATTGTCACCAAGAACTGCACGAAAACTGTGTCATGAGGTTAATATTAACCCAAGAGTTCTTCTGAAAGACATCGCCAAAAGTTTGGATACGATGGGTATCAGCGTAAGTACTCGCACAATACAACGTTGTTTAAATAGAAATGGGTTGTATGGAAACTGACCACGATTTACCCCTCTTCACACACCATGTCACATTGTTGCTCGGTTTAATTTTGCCAAAACGTTCTTGGACAAAGAAAATTGCTTTTGGGAACAAGTGCTATGGAGTGATGAAACAAAAATTGAGCTTTTTGGGACATAATGATGTAGAGAAAATTTGACGCAAGAAAGGTGAGTTTTTCCTCCCAAAGAACACAGTGGCAACATTAAAACGTGGAGGCTGCTCAATGATGTTTTGGGGCTGTTTTACCTCAAGGGGGACTGGATAATTAATTGCAATAAGAGGAATAATGAAATCTGAAGACTATATCAAAATTCTGGATGAAAATCTACAACTATCAGCGTAAAATCTTCATCTTGGTCGGCGATTTACTTTCCAACAAGATAATAATCAGAAACACGTCTAAATCAGTGACTGCGTGGCTTCAGAAAAAGAGGATTACAGTTCTGTCATGGCCTTCAATGAGTCCTAGCTTGAATCCTATTGAAAATCTATGGCAAGAATTGAAAGTTCGAATAAATCGTCGGTCACCAAAAACCTTCAGGAATTAGAACGTGTAACCATTGAAAAATGGAAGAAAATTCCAGAAAAGAATTGCTCAAATCTTATCAAAAACTTTAGAAAACGATTGCAGCAAGTTATAAAGATGAGAGGCCATGCTATTGATTATTAATATTGTGAAGTTTGTTCAATTTTTTTTTAATTTTTCGTACAGTACGAATAATTTTGTTTTTTCCTATTTTGCATAATTCATCTGTCAAATTTGTTGTATTTAACCTATTGTTGCGAAAATTGTTTTTTATTCCTTTTTTGTGCTTATTAACATAGAAAAAAACCTGGCACCATACGGACATTGGATTCTGAGAAATGGATAAAAATATTCAAAATTGATGGATGTACGAATAATTTTGTCGTTGACTGTATGTCCACATGTATATTTTATGTCCATATCTATCTTTTTTGTCCGTATCAGTCTATCTATCTATCTTTTATGACCATATCTATCGATCATTAATGTCAATATATATATATATATATATATATATATATATATATATATATATATCTTTTATGTCCATATCTATCTATCTGTCTATCTTAGCCCATTCTTATCTATCTATCTTATCCATTTCCTCTTTATATATTTGTCTGACTAATCTGATAACAAATAAAATGATCAAAAATGCAGGAAATGTTTGTATTAATTTATGACAACCGCGAATCTTGGGCGTCAACAACAGAACTCCGTCGAAAAATCTATGCATCAGATAGGAGATATTACAGAATCATCGTGGACATCTCCTAACTTGGACCGCATCACAAATGATGCAGGGCGAGGTACCGTCATGCATACAAGAAGCCGGCCCGTATGCACCGTCAGGAAGAGAAAACAGTATGGCACGTCATGAGAGCCGACAATCTGTTCACTAGAATCCTACAAGCCAACATATGAAGGGGCAGGCAGAGGTGTACTGAAATATCTTTCGCAGAAGCCACAGACATTGGCATGCAGCCGAGACATGTGGAGGGAGCTGATCAGGCGCACACTCGCGCAGCGACCCTCGAACCACACCCGGTCATAGAATCTATAAACGGCAAAGGCGCTAGCTCGATTGATGCGTAATTATGAAAGATTAAGCAGATAGAATATAAGTGACATTCTCACACTTTGTTCTCGTTAGCAGTATCGCAGTAATGATGCGAGAATTGGATAAATAAGCATTAAACTAGACTTCTTTTGTCCGTTTATCAAATATTGATTGCCTCCAATTATGCTTTGGCGCTACGTTCATTCGCTATGCAGACGTTTACAGGAATTGTGATTAATTTCACTTTCGCGTGTCCAGATATCGTTCTAGCCTTCACGGTTGAGGAATATTCTCCGCCCAAAATACTTCGTCTACAAAATGTCTTACGATCTACAAGACACTGCTCTTTAAAAAGTTAAATTTACAGATTTAATTAAAACAATTATTACCACACGGATAAATCATAATTGTTCAATTGAGCATGCGTAAAACCATCGGCAACCCTACTGATTATATATATATATATATATATATATATATATATATATATATATATATATATATATATATATATATATATGTATGTGTGTGTGTGTGTGTGTGTGTGTATGTATTTAGGCAGCAATGCTTCTTCCATGCACATTTCATTAAAAACGACTGACAAGGTGCTTTTATTTAGTTTTTTATACAATTTCTCATGCGATCTAATAATGTTTTTCTTTTCGAATGATAAATTATATAAATGTTCTTTTTATCCGAGCGCTTTCAGCTATACATTTAGCCATTTTCAAGGATTATATTAATATTATTAAGTGTTGGTTTATATATATATATATATATATATATATATATATATATATATATATATATATATATATATATATTCGGACAGTTTTTATAATAAATATATTTATATAATAAGTTTATATATAATAAATTCGGAAAAGAAAGAAAATTATGTGATCACATGAGAAATTATATTTTAAAAAATCAACCATTACAGGTTCACAGTTGTTTTCAGTGAGAGTAGGGTTGCTGGTCAAAAACACAACGGATAGATAATATCATATTTGTAACTGGTAAGGATAATATAAGTAGGAATTTTTAATATAAAATGTTAGATCCATGAAGAAACAACAATAATTAAGTAATTCATCAAGTCTAGAAAAATCCTCAACAGAATGCAGAAAGCTCTGGACGGCCGTTTCGTCCTATATTTGGTACTAATCAGCAGTGCGCATCCACTACCGAGAATCGAAAGCTGATCGTTACGATACGACACAAGCGTCATGCCAACTGTACTAAATATAAGCCCCAAATATAGGACGAAACGGCCGTCCAGTGCTTTCTGCATTCTGTTGAGGATTCTTCTAAACTCGATAAATTATTCGAATAATTTCTATCACTTATATATCAGTGCTTGAACCGACTTCTAATGCTCCGGAGGGAGCGGCTTGGGGATAGAAAACGTGGCTCGTAGGGGCACAGTCCGTTAGGTTAGGGAAACTCGGATGAGTTACACCACGGAATTTGTGAAGAGCAGCGCTATATCAAGTCAACCTCTTCGCCACTGAGACCCGTTGGTACAGTTGGCATGACGCTTGCATCTTATCGTAATGTTCCGGGTTCGATTCTCGCTAATAGATGCGCACTGCTGATGATTTCCAAATATAGGGCGAAATGGCCGTCCAGTGCTTTCTGCATTCTGTTGAGTGTCTTCTAGACTCGATGAATGACTTAATTGTGATTATTTCAAATCCTCCTATTAATTTCTATCACACACACACACACACACACACACACACACACACACACACACATATATATATATATATATATATATATATATATATATATATATATATATACGAAAAGTAATGCAACTGCAGAAATAGAACAACATGTTAACTCCAGGGAAATTGCCAACATACGAATACAGTATATAAAGCCAAGGTAAGTGCAAACAACAGCACAATGTACTACATCGGTGCCACTGAGGGTCCATTCAAGAAGAGAAAAAACAACCACAACCTTTCATTCACCAACAGAAAATACTCGAACAGCACTACACTATCGACATACATATGCCATCTAAAAGACAGAAACATCACGCCAAGAATAAGCTGGAAAATATTGAAAAGAGCACCTGCCTAAAGTAACATTACAAAAAAAATGCATACTTTGCCTACACGAAAAAGTAGCAATAATATCCCATACCCCGCAAAAGAATTTACTAAACAAAAGATCAGAGATAATTTCCAAATGTAGACATGAAAATAAGTACCTATTAACAGAATTTATACCAAACGGATAAAAAATACCATCAACAATCACTCTTTAGTTCAAGCTACCATCACAATAATTACATTTATTGTTATTATCATCCCACCACCATTAGTAATCACTTCTACCACTTTACAATAACTATTAGCTACTAAAATTATTATTACCACCAACCCCCAACACCATTACTACCACATCACAACTACTCTTACCATATTAGTCCGCTATAATTATTAATGTAAATTACTCCTCCCTCCCCACCAGCAAATTTAACACCAACAAATAAAATCCAATAAGGATTACGAACTGCAATTTCTAGCAGTTACATATACGCAGTCATCAAAAACAAGCAAATAACCAGCTTTAAAATAACAACAAATCAACCTTAAAAAATTAAAAATAATAGCAATTTTTACCTATCATATTTTTACACAGACCCCACCACACGTATATACGTGCGTGCGAGGAAATATTATTCAGCGGAAAAATAGAGAAATGGTGTGATTGTTGACATGGCTACATTCAAGAGAGAAATGGATATACATCCAATCATTGGAATTCAACAATCAAATGCGTATGTATGTAGACAACAACACACATATACATACATATGTCAACTCCCTTACTGTCCACATATGTTTATGTTTATGTGAGGTCCGGTGGGTGAGCGCTTGTGTATGTGTGCCTGTGTACCTCAATGGGTGTACGGGCATGCATGTATGTTTGCGTTAGCATGAGTGACATCACGACGACGATTTCCCTCCCACTTTCATAATAACACCAATAGACTATATATATATATATATATATCCGTTCAATTTCTATCACTCATATATATATATATATATATATATATATATATATATATATATATATATATATATATATATATATATATATATATATCCGTTCAAGTCGTTTGATGATCACAAGATCTGTCCTTTCATAGGACTTAACATTGGTCCCGTTTTTTGCTCGGTCTAGACAATCTAGGCTTCGAGCACTTTACTTTACTTTTAGACCATTTTCTCTTTCTTTTTTCAGTATTGTCGGTTTATTCGAGACTGTATCTGGATAAGAGTTTTAGGTTTTGGCAAGTTGACCGTTGGTTGCACCAAAGATTTTTGTTTTTCTTTAATATATATATATATATATATATATATATATATATATATATATGATAAAAAATATAGTTTATGATATGCTATATTTGGGGGTTAAACTGTTCAATAGCAGGGATAGAGCGTATGTAAACATACTGTCGTCTCTAAGTATTGGGCATTAACTCTATCGAAAAATCTATACATCAGATGCGAGATATTACAGAACCATCGTGGGCATCTCCTAACTTAGACCGCATCACAAATGATGCAGAGCGAGACACCATCAGACAAGAAGCCGGCCCGTTGCATCGTCAACAGTATGCCACGTCATGAGAGCCAACACTCTGTCTACAAGGATCTCTAACCGCAGCCGGCCCGTTGGAAGACCTCATATGCAGCGTCAGGAAGAGTCCACATTTGATATCAAATCAAAAGTAAAAATAAAATTCATCCCTGATAATGGCTAAAAGTATAGCCGAAAGTGCTCCAACATAAAAAGCATTTGGACAATTTCTACACGATTTCCATCCAGAAGAGAAGAAAATTACAAGAAAGCATTAAAAATTAAATAAAAAACTTAATCACAGTACCTTGTCAGTCGTTTTTAATGAAACGTGTACGAATTGCTGCTCAAGTACAAAATTATATATATATATATATATATATATATATATATATATATATATATATATATATATATATATATATATATATATAACGTATTTCCTTGTATCTTTTCGTGAAATACATCTGTTTGATGTTTTGGCACACATCATCAGTGATGTTTTTAGCCGAGGTTCATTAGTGGTTTCAGGTTTTTCAACATTACAACCATCTCCACAGCCACCCAGCCGATACTGACCAGGTATCGACTTGTGTGCCATCCGTCAGCTACGACTTTCCTCATTTTTAGTCACACACTGCGACCTCATCTTGGTAATTTATCGTGCAATCACGAATGACTTCCGGTTAACTAGCAATCCAAGCTCTTCCATAAAAAAAAAAAAGGAAGCAAACGCAGTAACGGTCTCGTAGGTAATATGGCGGCGCGCTTGCTTTGGAATGGTAAGTAACGATCTTGGTTTCCTCCTCACTGCGAGATATATACCTTGGTGGGGGGGGGAGACAAATATTCGTACACATGCAAGAGAATCTGTAGCATTATTTGAAAATTCAAATTCAATCGAGAGTTCCAACAGACACCCTGGATCTGAAGACCATATGCGAAGAAGAATGGAAGAAAATAGCAACTAAAATTTGCAGATCATTAATTGAGAACTACAAGAAGAGGCTGGTTGCTGTAGGAGTGAATAAGGGCTATTCTACAAAGTATTAGATGAAGATTATATATTGTTTTTTGTACTGTACGAATACTTTTTTTCACTCATTAAAATGGATAAATGGGATTTATTTCTATTAAATCATTTTTTATGTTTACTATGCGTATTTAATTATTATGCATCTGTGTAGAGTTAATTAGATGAAAAGTATGTTAATTCATTAGTTGGAAATACAATAAATTAAAAATTTGTTTGTGTACGAATATTTGTCTCCCCCTCCACTGTACATGCACACACACACAGACACGCGCGTGCGCAAACACACATGAATCCGATTCTACTCACTCCTATCCTACCTCCATTCATATTAATCATCCAATCAATTAAAAAAAATGTAACACCATTCCCATGTGTTCATTGTGTATAAAAATAAAGTAACCCTGGCAATGAGACATACAGGGCTAGATCACCCGTAGGTAACAATAGTTCGGGGTACCCTAATTCTGTCTCCGAATCAAGACTCCATTGCCGGGTCTGGTTTTGAGTCATACCAAAGACCCGCTTTCCGGTTACCTGGGGAAAAAAAAAAGATATCAACCGCGACTTCCCTTCATTTCTTTACTGACTGCCAATCACTTGATCTTTTAAGCCATAACCATCTCGAGGCTTCTTCTACTGCCATTGTCATTAAGCGAATTGCCTTGTGCCTTTCCAAGCTTGTTACTCCTAATTTTGACATCTTACATCGTGACCGTCCAGCGAAGCCTCTGCATCCGATTTCAATCGGTTCGCGCTGAGCTCGCTAACACGACGTGTATCCCTCTACAAAATGTAAACATTTCTCGAAATTCCTTTCGTGGGCTTCGTCCATATTTTCTTCCCAAGGAACCGTTAATTCTAAAGACATGCACGGTCTTTTCCGAATATATTAACATGTTCAAACGAAGCTGAGTCTGTATTTTTACTGGAATTTTTAGCTGCCTGCCTATACCAAATATCATCAAAATTGAGAATGGACGTATTATTCTTCTATGTCTTTACCTTTTCCCCTGCTCTGACGAAATTCATCATCTTATTAGGTTCATGTCTGTTTCTAAGGAGGCTCCTCGAGACTATTGTTGCAATAGCTCTTAAAATTTTTTTAAGGCACCACTGGTAATACCCCTCACTCAATGCCTTGGGGAAACCGCTCAATACGTGTTGGAGGTATCCTCTTTTCTGACACAACGGACAAAGTGGAGACTCGTTCTTTCCCCACGAGAGGGAGTTTATTGGGCTGGGTAATGTATCATACGCTGCCTGCACAAGGAAACTTGTGTTACTGTGATTACCATACCAGAGATTTGTACAGGAAATCTTCATTTTTTTTTCTATGTTTCTCTATTTTGTCCAGGCTCACTAATGATCTAAGACCACCATTTTTGTGGCGTGCGGTGGCCGTTAACAATTAAGTTTAACTCGAGACTTCAGTGCTAAGATAAAAGAGTTTAATTACAACCGCAAATAAATACTTAACAAGAACAAAGAAACAAAAGTCAACCAAAGATAATTAACCATTTCAGTGAATATCTTGCTAGTAGCGTGGCTCGGCTTAGCGTCCGATAAATCCTAAATCAAAACCCAAACCATCGACGCACAATAATTCACACTAATTCGACTGGATAGTTCCACTTAATAGTCACTCAATAATCACTTCGTCAGTAGCCTGACATCGCTATTTATACACCTGGCGGAAGACGTATATTTATAAGTCTAGAGGGTCACGCTCGAACCTCGGTTGTATGTAGTTACTCATTTTCTTCCTATATGAAAATTTTGATGGATCTAATTTCACCTACACCTTCTCTCACTTCATATTGAAGACACTGTTTCCGATCTTTCCCAAGACCGGATCTGCTCACTGCCATTGTTCCTACGAGCGTCTTTAGACTTAACCTTTGTTCTACAGTCCTGAGCTCGTGCAATGCCGTCCATTTTTTCCCAGTTCGAACCTGAATTACTGCTTCTGTAACTTTAGAAAAAATATAATAATACGACTTGAGTATAATACGACCTCGTTTTTCTGAAGCTAAAAAAAAAACAGGGAATAAGTTACATACGACCCCATCGTGCAGCCATCCTTATGTAATCTTTTATTTTTTACTTAAAATCTCAATGTCGTACATATGTTTCACTAAAATGTTTAATTTCTTCACGATATTAAAGAAGAGAAACGAACCGGACGTTTAGCTATCGCGTGTTTCTTATTTTAATTTCCGTTTCAAAACTGAGTTTCAGGGAAAGGTACTTTTTTGTAACATTAATGTTATTAAAACATGACAGACATTGCGTATTCCCTTTATTATTTTTTTTATTTTAATCAATTTCGGTGAAATTTCCAACGTTCAATAACGTTGATTCCCAAAAAACAAATATGGCCGACATATCAAATACCTTTTTGTAAACAACTGCTATCAATACCTGTCTACTTTGTGTTTTATTATCTAGTAGCCGAATTACCCGCACCTTACTGCATGACACACATTTTTTATACGAAAATGATGATTGATTTTAAGTCATTGTTATAAATTTTGGAGAAAAATTATTCATTTCAATATTACTCAATGATCTTGCCGATGTGACCTCTATCTTCTGGCTTTCTCCTTCTCTTATTTTGGATAGTAGTCATTCCCTTGTTCAAATTTAGATTTAATTTAAATCAAAGCGAAACAAATTTCAGTAGGGGGGTTGTACTCTCGGGGTCCCCCTTTGGTCAAAATGAAATATACTTATCCAAGTACCCTAGTACTCATTCCCTAATTTAAATTTAACTAATAGCAAAGAGAAAAACATCAGCGGGGGCGTTGTGCTCCCCTGGGGTACCCCTTTGATCAAAGTGAAATATCCTTATCCAAGTACCCTGTAGTTTCAGAATATATATGGTTATGGAGATCTCTCTCAAAAATCCTAGGATTAGTTCGATAGCAAACTGACCGAGAGAGGCTACAACTTTATATATATATATATATATATATATATATATATATATATATATATATATATTGGTTGTGCTGAGTCTAGTTGAAAGCTTGCTGTTTCAAATAAAAGCCGAGTAAAAATTTCCGAAAACGTGTTCTTGTGTATAATACGACCTCATTTTTCCCCTTCGTTTTCATTCAAATTTTTTCGTATTATACATTTAAAAAAATCCGTATTAAAAACAAGAAAATACGGTATACCATTTCTTCTTTTATATACAAAGTCCTTCCAGAATGTCTGGCTCCCCACAAATGACTTTTGAGATTTACGGTAGAAATTTATGAAAATGCTATTTCAAGAAAATAAGGTAAGTATTTCTAAATATTTTGTAAGGCACCAGTGGTGGCACCTAATTTATTTTTCCGTGGTGCAAATGCAAGCCGTTTAGCAGTAATTATCGTGAGTGGAGTTGAGGTGATTGGCCCACTTAAATATGCAATTAATCTGTGAACACTACTTTGTATTGTTTCTTGGCAATCTGCACCCTTTCATGGGTTCTATGCACCTCAACAACGACTGATTATTACATAGGGATAATGCATCGGGTTCAAGTTTCCCAGTTATTTTTTCAGGTGCATTATGAAGATCAATGGTGTGTCCGCCGCGTATGCCCGACATGGAACTAACTGAGCATTTATGGGCCATGGTGAAGACGTCTATTCGCGTGCAAAATCCTCTACACTGACAGTGAGATGTGGGTCGCTATCAAGAAGACATGGCTTAGCATCTCTCCAGAGGTTTTCCGACCACATTTGGAATAGATACAAAGTCGAGTTGCCATCTTTCAACGAACTAGAGGTTTTCCTACACGATACAAGACACCTGTCCAGCATGAAAGAAACCATTTTTATTCATATCTATGTCATGTCCCTCCAGGCGATCATGGCTCTCCACAGTCTCCTGTCATTTGTAGCTCTTAGTGAATTTTGTCTCTCTTAAACCCTGTCCATCTGAACATTTTCATAATCTCGTTAGGTAGGTCGTGCGCTGATTTCCTCTGTCCCTCTTGCCTTCAAAGGCTAACGGCTACATCACGTTGGAACACCGGTTCGCGAACGATCACCGAAGTTAAGCAACGTCGACTCTTGTCAGTATCTAGAGGTGTGATCGCTGTATGCTTAGATGTTCCTTCAGGGCGTGGGTGATCATGACTCTCCACAACTTCCTGTCCTTTCTAGCTCCTCTTAGCAATGTTTGTATTTTTCCTATATTTCCCAATCCCTGTTCTGTCAATCAACAAGTAAGTTCGTTAGATAGGTCATTCGCTGTGTTCCTCTGTTTTTCTTGCTCTTTGAGTGTTAAGTACTATGGAGAAAAATTGTATTGTTGTATAGCCCCCTGGTGGGGGTGGTCTCATTTCGTCTTCTCTCGGCCAGGGATCGCTAATTATTTTGGTTCAGCAACGAAAGACTTCAAACACAGACAATTTTACTTAACTATTCTTATTACTCATGTAGACATGTACATTATCTAACTGTACTGGGGGGGGGCGCCCCCTCACTGGGGAGCCGTTTGAGACACGAAAGAAAACACGTCTACATCGCTTGACGGGTAAAAACCAACTGAAACGTTTGCCCTATCTATCTTTCCCTCGCTAGCTCATCCAGTCAAAATCGACAACCCTATTATGGCACGCATTTGACCCCGAAGGTCAACCTCCGGAAGTCGGAACCGAAATACACTTCCCCTAAAAATAACAGTCTGCTAAACTATTATTTAACAGTATTTCATTGAAATATTATTCGATCAAAAAGTTTCAAAAGTATTCATACCCACATCTATAAAAATAGAAATGAATAAAACAGGAAAGGATTATTGGGTTGTCTCCCTTACGTTAGAGAGTTCCTTAAATACTTTTAAACGAATGTAAACATGATTGGTATATTAGTGCGGTTTCATACGCTTCAGGAACGGAGTTGAATAGAAGTATTAATTGGAGTCTTCATATCTTATCAGATGGAAATCATTTGTCCAAATTAGGATTTATGGAATGTAAAAGGTTGATTTGTTTGTGCGTATTTTAGGTGTTCATGTTGGGTTGTAACAGGAAAATTGTCAATTCCACAAAATATTTAATATCTAAAAATCCTCTAAACTAATTGAATTTCTTTTTTCCAGGTTTTCGGATAAGACGTTTAGCCATCTTGATACCATTTGTGGTAAGAATCACTGATAAACCCTTTGAGTTATTCAGCTAGAAAGAGAACAGATTAAAATCGTTTTGTGTCAGACCCACTGTTTTCCTAACTGAGCAATCATGAGACGAAAAGGATCATTCAGGACTTCAGTAATGGTACCAACATTCATACTCTGGCTTCCATCTTCAAAGTCCATTCACGAACCATCAAGAGAACGGTGAATAAGTTTTAAAAAGAGGGAACAGTAGAGAGGAAAACTGGATCAGGTGGTCACAACAGCAAGAGGGTCATCATCTTAACTTAGAGCTAAAGAGATCAATTATACACTCCGCGTATAAACATAGCATGATTCCACTTTTATCTCTCAAACCCGTCCTGGGTAAGACGTTAAACTACATCCGCGTCCTGGGTAAGACGCTAAACTACGTCCAGAAGCAAGACCTCTGATCAGGAGGTTTTGAGGAGCGTGTTCCCAGGTCCACCCTGACCCGGAGTGGTAGCACCTGTTAGGGTCCAGTTATGAGCAAATAGTTAACTATTATCAGCAATACTTCTTTTGAAAAAAATATTACCAGCAATACAATTTTGAAGGAAATATATTACCATAAACAGATTTTTGACAAAACAAAATATTACCAGCAATAAAAAATTTTGTCGGCATGAAATAACCCATTGAAGTTGATATGCCGTAAAACAAATTAAACCAAACCAATTATCTCTCAAACATAATATTCTCAAGAAATTACTGCAGGCCTGCACAAGTAAAGTCTCCTTCTACGACCATACTGGCAATATTTATACCTAAATTAACAGAGTTAGTATGGGAAATCAAATTGGACCGTGCTTCTTCAACTACTACATATTTCATGTTTAAAACATGAAATTTTTAAAAAAGATTACCGCAGTACATTGTCACTGGTTATGAATGAAACTTACGTTCTCGTTATTCGATCGAGTACTATAGAGAAAAGGGTAATTTCAAAGCAGTAGCCATCGCCGCTATTAACGCACCGCTCTTCATTATCTTAGGGGTAGGATTTCTGATTGAACCAAATCCTCCGGGTTTTGATCCCGGCTTGAAGCAATGGATTTCTAGCCGCACTGATGAGCTGTGATACAGCAAAGCAGGCTTGTATGTGGATGACTATATATATATATATATATATATATATATATATATATATATATATATATATATATATATATATATATATATATATCAATCTGGCCATATCTATTATTACAGTCTGTCTATTTATCTATCTATCAATCAAAATCCATTACAATCTATTATCTAAATATGCTCAAATATATCTACGTTTATATATATATATATATATATATATATATATAACGTAAATAAATTTGAGCATATATATATATATATATATATATATATAGAGAGAGAGAGAGAGAGAGAGAGAGAGAGACATTGAAGTGACGATAGTCTGTTTCATGCTTATACGCATTTGTCAGGCCATCGATTGCGTTTAAGCATGAAACAGTCTTTTGCCGTTGGTTGTTGACTTCTACGTCCACTTTAATATTTCCATATGTTCTATTCCTGATCTTGACCACTTTAACCCATAAATATAGCATACTTTAAATCTATATTTTATCATAAATAAATATATATATATATATATATATATATCCATCTTCCCATATCTATCTCTCTATCGACCGATGTATCGATTGATCTATCTATCTATCTATCTATCTATCTATCTATCTATCTTGTCTCAGTCAGTCCCTACCTCTATCGATCGAGCTCAACCCGTTCCCCCGTCTCTATACTTTCCTAACTACACATTCTCTCTTCCGTATCTACCTGCTTCGGATTCTGTTTATTTCTCTAACTTCCAGTCGTAAAGGTTAAACCAAGAAGAAATTGATGGGAAATATTTCAAAGATCTTGCGAAAAACGGCTTAAAGCAGCAAGTAAACGGCAAACCCAGGTCTAGGCATATGTGCATCTTTTCATGTGTATATGTGTATGAGTGTGTGTGCGAGCGTGTGCTTGTGCGCACGCGCAAAGGCTTATTTGCCGGCGATTGGAAAAATAGGTTAAGAATAAGAAAAAGCGTTTTTTAGTTTTTGTTTCGTTCTTGAAAGGTGAAATCATCCCTTGGACATCAAGAAAAGGGGACGACCTTTCCACATGTTGCTCACACACACACACACACACACACACACACACACACTATATATATATATATATATATAAATATATATATATATATATATATATATATATATATATAGTGCTATGGACAAATTGTCAAAAATGAAAATATCACTGACATCTCATTTTAACAGATATATTTACTAAATTACACAAAAATATATTGAAAAATATATTGAAATACTACAGACTAAATTTATTCAATAAACTCGCCATGGACTTCAACCACGGCTTCCAGACAACTTAAGAATCTCCTGAAACGGTCTCCTTATTTCAGTTGGTGAATGCTGCCATAGTCCATGCCTTCAGTTCATCTTTGGTGCTACAAGGAGTTTTGTTGGTCTCTCGATCAACTGCGCCCCACACATAATAATCAAGGAGGTTGTAGTCTGGGGAGTTAGGTGGCCAGACGTAAGGGGTGATATGCTCGCAGAAATTGTCTGGCAGCAATGACTGGGGCGTACTGTTTGTGTGGCATGGTGCAGAGTCCTGTTGCCAGATACAGGGTCTTCCATCAGCCAACCTCTTGACCCAGGGCATCACTACCTTCTCAAGACACTTTATGTAGGTATCTGTGTTGACTCCTAAGCACTAACCAACAAATTCTGGAGTTCTTTTCTTATCAGAACGATCAGAGTGAGTTTTCCGAGCAGCCGTACCTTCGTAATCACCATTAGACTCATCCAACTCTTTCCGAATCCTATGCACTCTACTCAGGTCGACATCAAAACACACTGAAAAGTTCTTATTGGAGCTTCCGGTGCGAATGCCAACCAGTACAGCATGCCGTTTCCAAATTTCTGGCGGAGTGAATTTCATTATGGTGCTCTTTTTCTCACAGATGTTACCCAACTGACCCTACTATACTGTGCAGTCGACAAAATAAAAAACAGACAGCGCACATGCACGAAATTAAAAATATATAATGGCGACAATTTACCCACCTATCTCCCCATATATATATATATATATATATATATATATATATATATATATATATATATATATATATATATATATATATCGAGTAGAATTACACTTCATTTGTCGGATTCTAGCTCGATTGCACAACATTTAAAGGAACATTCTTGTCCTAATTCACGATTACGAGAAATATTAATTGACGATACAAGTATACCCCAGAACGAAAATAAAAATAAAAAACCTTCAAATTGAGGAAGCCATTTATATAAAACAATTATGGCCGACAATAAATAAAATTAATTATGAGTATAGTAACAATGTTCTAAAATATTTATAACAACAAAGTTTTAAAATACCTAAATTGTAACTGTTAAAAAACTACAATTGTAACAGAATGTTTTTTAAAACAAGTATTTACAATTTTAGATAACGATTTTTACAAAATAAATTAAGTTACCTGCCTTATATAGTGGTATTTTTTCGTATATACGCACAAAATTCATAACTGTCAAATACATTAATTCTTTGTCTTAGCAACTTACGTCTGAAGATGATCTTGGACAAGATTGAAAGTACGTGGTAAAATAAAAAATATAAAAATAATTATGGTGTCTTTCTTAATCAATTTTGTACCAACACTAAGAAATTAATCCGTGAAATTGAAAGGATTAAAATAAAAAAGAGATATAATATATCTAGATTATTCAACCAAACATGCTTGAATAAAGATATGCTGCATATATATATATATATATATATATATATATATATATATATATATATATATATATATATATATATATACTCAGGTAATTTTATTTATCAACTGCAAAAAAAAAAAATTATGTGGGAAATCCACAAAGCATATAAAAAGTTTTCATTAGGTTAAATTACCTCTCTCTCCCTCCGATTTTATTTCTTGGCAAAGTTGACCGTCTGACATTGATACAGATAGCTACAAATTGTATACCTCTTTAATTTAACGTCTCGTAGCTGTCGAAAAATAATTCCTCACCATGAGCCATTTCTAAGAAAGTTTTAATTTTTTCTCCTCCACTTAGTTTCAATTGAATGTAGTCCATATTCGATTGGTTGACCAGTGTAAAGCCCCCAAGCCTTATAAGCTTTTTTTTCAAGAAAGAGGATGTATTTTGCTTTTGAAACCAAATTAATTTTCACTCGCCTGAGGAGACATATTAGGATGCGTCGAAACACGACTGCAATTGTGTAGTGATTTTTACATATTGTTTTAATATCATAATATATATATATATATATATATATATATATATATATATATATATATATATATATAGATAGATAGATAGATATAAGATAAGAACAAATGGAATTTAATTCCACTCTCCGTAGCATTTAATTTTTTTTTAATGACTCAATACAGAGCCGAGTTCCAATTACAGTGACTTTCATTGTATTTACTTACGTGCAAACATCCTCGGAAAATGTGTGACTCCATCTGTATCCCCCCTTGCTATTTTATCAAAACACAAAACAATGTCTGAAGACTCCCTTCAACCATGAAAGAGACTGTCGCCACTCGGTGTTGATCTCAGTGTCCACTTTCATATTTATATTTACATATTTAAGTTCAAACCCTGATATTGAGCACGTTTAATCATAAATATAGCATACGTTAAAATTACATTTTTATCATATGTGTGTGTGTGATTCGTTTCTGTTATGAGCAGCTATCTTGTTGATATGGTTAACGAGCTTGTATCTCGGATCAAATTATTAGGTGTACCACTTCTGTGTCTTTGTACTAAAGCTGATTATGGTCAGCTTAGTAATTAGGAGCGCTTACAGTACCATTATTGGTTGTGCGAGATTTAGTACAGGAAATAAAGAAATAGAAGACAGGGTAGGTCGTATTAGAGGTACTTTTATCCAACCCATACTATGATACAAAACCAAAATATTAACGAGGAAACTCGAGTCATGTTCTTAGCCTCATCTGATGAAGACTCTCATATGGATATTACGTATGACATCTGACTCATTCAGAAACGTCTAAACTATCAGCTATAAACGACTGTTTTCTCAGATCAATGATTAAAAACAGGTTCAAGTAAATGAATCCTTTAAGTCTTAAAGAAAATAATCCTGTAGACTGGCGCTACATAATCACAAATAAAGAACTTTACCAAATAACAAAAATCACATTCCTTGAAGACTTCCAACAGCAGAAACAACAAAAATGCGTAGCACATTTAACTAGAAGAGAAAAAAAAATTATATAACAAAGATGTTGATTTTGCTCACTACCTTAAACAAAAGGCTTTCAAGGAAACTCCTATCAGTGCTACAAATCAACAAATGTGAACTTTGGAAGTCTACTTTCCTGAACAAGTTGGATGGCATCCAACCTGTTCAGAAATGTCTAAACAATCAGTTATAGACAACTGCTTTCTAGGATCAATGATTAAAAACAACTTCAAGCAAATGAATCCTTAAAATGGTCTTAAAGAAGATAATCCATGATCAGGTCCTATAGACTGGCGTTACAAAATCACGAAGAACTTTACCAAATAACAAAAAACACATCACTTGAAGACTTCCAACAACAGCAAAAACAAAAATGGGTAGCACATGTAACTGGAAGAGAAAAAATGATATAATCAAGATGCCGTCATTACTCGCTACCTTCAAAAATTAGGAAGGAGGTTTTTGAAGGTTGTTGTCAATGATCAGGCTTCCGAAGCCCATGAGATCAATTCAGGTATCCCCCAAGGCTCTCTTCTCAGTCCTACCTTTTTTTCTGCTTTTATTAACGATCTACTAAAGAACATTCTCAGATCATTAGTAAATATCTATGTCGATGATAAAACAGTTTATAGGAGCACCACCAAAACTC
>OZ038490.1:41117025-41127025 GCA_964036315.1 Acanthosepion esculentum
TATATATATATATATATATATATATATATATATATGTATATATATATATATATATATATATATATATATATATATATATATATATATATAATAAAAAGACTTAAACACTAATATTCCGTCGTCATAATTTATTCCATTGGAATCGTGAAAACGATCCAATTCATCAGACCTACAAATTCAAAAAGAAAACAGAAAAAACAACTAATTAAATTAAAATAAATAAAATTTAGTGAGAGTGTATGTATGAGATTGTGGGACGAACCCTAGAGCAAATGAGATCTATAGAGAGGGGTAACAGACGAGAGAAGAACAGGAAGGTCTAAAGATGAAGGGGGACTAAGATTTAACATAGAGAAGTTTTAAAGAGGGGGGTGAAAGACGGTTTAAGTGAGAAAAATATGCATATTGTCAAATGTCCAAAAATACACCGGAAAAGTGTATACATTTCTTGGTGACATACACACACAATAGACGATATAATCTTAAAGTTCAGAAGATGAGAGAAATAGAGGAAAAGAAGGAGAGAAAAGGGGTGGGAGGAGGTGGAGTTGGGGGAACAAAAAGTGAATTGCGTTTATAAAAGGGCCGCTGCGTAATCAAGAAAATTTGACAAAGGTAATATCGACAACAGGTTACAAATCTAATATAAACATAAAAATATAAAATAACGATTATCTAACCTAGCGAGGACCTCAATTTCTATGTTCAAAAATACATACGTATACACACATACACAACAACATAAGTACATACCCACACACATACATACATGTACATATATATATATATATACACACATATACATATATACATATATACATACACACATATATATACATACACACATACACGCACATATATGTACGTACATACACACATATATATACATACATATACACATACATCCATACACATCCGCTCGTACCCATATATACATCTGCACACATATATACATACGGACATACACATACGTGCACATAAACAATACATACATAAAATCTTACACATCTCCATACAAATACCTACACCCACACAGGTAAACGATGAATCCCTCTATCTATCCGTCTAACTATACAGACATACGTACATATACGTCTATATACAGATATATATGTATACATACCCAAACATATGATGGACTCTGCCGTCGATTTCGACGTAAGAGGATCTGACAACCTCATTCAGTTTTTATGTCGTATGTGACACTTCAGTCCTGCTAGTGATCTGCATACAAGCCCACATATTGTGCAACAGCGAGGATCTCGGGACATAGCAACAGCAATATTTGTTGACGCTTTTCGCCGTTGTCTTTTATCTCAAAGCCGGTCGATACGACTGATTTTGAAATTAGTGATACTACTCTGGCACAAATATCTCCAGTTATCTGCTATATTTCTGAGATGAGGTATTATGTACACTATTTACATTATTCGGACTATTGTCCTCATCTTTGTCGCCGAATTTATTACAACGTTTCGGCCGTTGTACGCTCCGGCCTTCTTCAGGTGGTTGGAATGTCGACTATTGTCCTCATCTTTGTCGCCAAATTCATTACAACGTTTTGGCCGTTGTACGCTCCGGCCTTCTTCAGGTGGTTGGAATGTCGAATTGAACCCTTTATTTTGCTCACTGGGGTAGACTGTTCTAATCTCCAGTTATTTCTATGCAGGGCAACTCGGTCGAAGTCAGTATGAGGCACATTGACAGCTGAGAGGTTGCTCTTTAGCTTGTCTTTATACCTGAACCACGGCTGTCCAACAGTCCTTTGTCCACAAATACATACATACATATACATACATATATATATGCATGTATATGTATGTATGTATATGTATGTATGTATATATATAATGCTATAATATATAGAATTATTCTTCAAATAAATTGAATTGAGTTCTCCGAACCGCTGGATTATTTCTTATAGACGAAAACGTTAAAATTCCCTTCCATTCTTGCGTGCGACGGTGGCCGAGAGGCAAGATATCTGTCTGATGTCAAATCAATAGGTTTTCAATCCCGCCTGGAAGCTATCAGACGCCTGGCCACACTGAGTAGCTACAAAACAGTCTGTCTGTGGATGACTATATACATTTTGATAGATACAATTTGTTTAAGCATGTATCGTTTTTTAATTAAACAATATTAATTAAATTTGACGGTCTGAATGTTTGAGAAATTTCGTTGAAAATATGCGCCCTCAAACAGGTATCGAACCTGTAACCCTTATGGGAACTGTCATTTGATCTGATGTGCTGTTAACCATTCAGCCATAAAGAAGTGTCTGGTTAACAAAGTTCGAATTACTGTTTATAAACACATACCTTCGACGATTTTTCTCGATCAAACATTTCTGCTCATGAAAGATATCTTAAAGTAAACAATGACAACATATTATGAAATGAATTAAGTCTGACAATTTTTTAAAATATATTTTAATTAAATAAATAATAATTAAATAAATGTTAATAATAATTCGTATAAACTATATTAATATATAATATATTAACTGTCGGAATTAATCCATTTCATTATATATATATATATATATATATATATATATATATATATATATATATATATATATATATCTTTGATCAATAATAGTATTGAAAAAGCAAAACAATTAACATCCACACTCTGCGAGAAACAAAAGGAAAAAAAGGTCATCCCTTATATCTGAACTTTCAACCCAAAGAACAAGAGATCTACGCAAACATACAACTAAATCTGCCAATCTACAAGAGGAAAAAAAATGAAAAGCCTATTACAAGAATATCCAATCATAAAAAGTAAACGAGAACATAAATCACTAAAAAAGATACTGACCAGTGCAAGACTGCAGAACACAAAGACCCTCAGGTGAAAAAATGCAATCGACCACTTTGCGGAGTATTTCAGTTCAAAGACGGATCAAAATTCCAAATTAAAAATGATTTCTCGTGCGACTCAGGGAATTTAATATACATAACTACATGCAAAGGTTGCCACGAACAATACATTGGCAAAACCCGAAGGAAAATAAGGAAACATTTTTCATCAACAAGTTCAAACCAACACTTAATTCATTGCATGAATAGATTTTACCAAATTCCCCTTGCCATAAACGACATATATAGCCAGTTACACCCTTTGATTTTCATTTTTTCATTTGTTCAAAACATAAGCATCAACACGTGGAGATAGAAACAGTTAAAAACTTTTTGAAAAGCTAAGCGTAACCGGTTAAAGTAAAAAAGTTGAAAAAAATAGGAAAACAACAAATTATTTTTCTAAGACAAAAACACTGAAAATCCAATTGTAACAAAGTTTTAATTCTCTGTAAAAATTCATATATTATAAATGAATATCACTATATTAAATATTAGGTGTCTTTTTTTCCCAATCTTCATTTTTGTCTATGCAATAAGTTTTTGTACAGAATCTTTCTAAAAAAATTGGTTTTTACCTATATATATATATATATATATATATATATATATATATATATATATATATATATATATGTACAGGGTGTTGCAGAATTATTCCTCCCACATAATGGAGAAACCATTGTCACTAATATCGTAACATTTTGTAGGGGGCATTTGTGCCGCACTCTCTCTCTCTTTCTCTCGCTCTCTCTTGCTCTCTTTCTCTCTTTCTATTCATACATACATACATATATATATATATATATACATACATACACACACACACACATATATATATATATATATATATATATATATATATATATATATATATATATATATATATATATATATATGTGTGAATAAAGACAAAAGGAAAACTTATCCTAGCCGTCGCGTTTAAGGCAAATGATAAAATTCGTTAGAGGACTAATAGATGACTAAGCTTATCGATTAATATAAGTTTTCCAGTTCTTCGGTTTGGTTTCTTTTACGTAATATCAACCCATTTGGTCATTTAATGCCGATATTTTATATTTTTTAAACTAAAGTCTTATATTTAAACAGTCAATTCTTGTTTGCTATGGCTATATTTTTATATTATATTTTTGAAGTCAGTTTAATTTCTCTTGGGAAGTGAAATACGTAAAATGAATCAGTATTTTGGAAAAAAGTCCTTTTAAGTTTGATGTTTGATAATATTTTAAGCCGATTGTATTAAAATTGCTGCAGTTTGTCAGTATGTGTTTTATACTGAAAAGCTCTTGGCATGCCACACATAGGATGTGCGTATGGGTTATGGTAGTATGTCCAATATGGAGCCTGGACATTTTCTTTTTGCCTTTATACATATACCGGGTGTAACAACAAAATTGTCCAAATCGTGTAGCAGCAAAATTGTTATGTTAAGCTTTGAACCATTGTATCTTAGAAATGATTAAATATATCTTATTGGACTTCGCCGATGTTTTTATAACACTACTGGACTCTACTTTGAACGATAAGAATGCATTTCGCTCTAAATTGAAATGGTGATCACTCTTCTTATTGTGACCTCCCGATCCAGTTTTCGTCTTTACTGTTCCCTCTTTTTAAAACTTATTCACCGTTCTCTTGGTGGTTCTTGAATGGACTTTGAAAATGGAAGCCAGACTATGGATGTTGGTACCATTACTGATGGCTTAAATGATCTTTTTCCTCTCACCGTTACTCAGTTGGGAAGACATAGTGGGGCTGACACAAAACAATTTTAACCTGTTCTCTTTCTAGCTGAATAACTCAAAAGGGTTTTTCAGTGATTCTTACGACAAATGGTGTCAAGATATCTCATCTAAAAACCTGGGAAAAAAACTCAATTGGTTTTTTTTTTGGTTTTTTTTAGATATTAAACATTTTGTGGGATAGACAATTACCTCACGCTGTTACATAATTTAGACAAGTTTGCTGTTACACCCGGTATATATATATATACATACCTGGTGTAACAGAAAACTTGCCCAAATTATGTAACATAATATATATATATATATATATATATATATATATATATATATATATATATATATAAGTAAATGTTTGTCACTTAGCTGATCTTATGTTTGCGTAGAAAGCTTTTTTTATAAAAAATGTAAATTGCGTTTGACGGCCTGCGCATTCGAGAGAGTTAATAAAAGTCTACACATCCCGATGTCACCCATTACAAGCCTCGATTGCCACTTAAGGTAGAGGGTTACAGTCAACGAAATGGTAATGCTGAATGAAGCTTGCGATATGAATGGAAGAGAAAGGGGTAAAGTATGAAATATAATGAAAAGAAAGTAGATAATTGACTTGACTTTTGAAGAGGTCAAATGTACGATGAAGCACTCCCGCGGGAGTCTTGCTTAAGTGAATGTAACGAACTCGACTGGAATTATATTAAAATGTGTGGAGTGTTCAGGATAATTCCTGAAGGCGTGAGTAAATCTGTTGTCAAGATACACCTTGTAAAAAGAAATGAATAGCTATCTTACTTTGTTATTGTGTGATGTAATAGTGTGTCTAGTTATGGGCACGGGGTTTGATTAGTTAGAACGTTCGCATTCTGACCATGAGGCCCGGGTTCGAATCTCACCATGGTCGATTTGTCAGGAAGGAGACTTCCTGGTGTTATCGGTCTGGAGGGTGACGATCCCAGCGTGTGGCACCTTTGGAAAGTGCCTGAAAAACCATACCACGGGTTGAACCAAGTAGACGGAACCCTTGGACGCCGTCGATAGCTGTGCTAGCACGAAGTCACAAGTCATACTGACCGAGGGTTTGAGTGTGCTGACCTTGTTCAAATTGTTGATAACGCGCCCTTTGCCAGAAACTGTAATTAAGTCTGCTCAGCATAGTTGCAGTATAAACCACTGGTGGGCTCTGTAGGTGTTGAACAAACGCAAAATGCCCCTAGCCGCCCTAGTAGAGAGGTATCCTCGAATACTAGTGGCCAGCTATACTACTATTGTGTCTGGTATATACGTTGTGTTCTGGGAACGAAAATATTTTTGTCCTTCATTGTTTGAGGTGCAGACCGGAAAAGGGATAGTCTCTTGAAATTTGCTCCAGTTGTTTTTTGCCAATAATGTTGAAATATGTAGCTAATAGGTTTCGTTTTACAGCATATCAACCACAATGGGTTATTTAATGCCGACAAAATTTCCTTTTTTTTTTAAATGTATAGGTGGTAATATTTTTTTTAAGTGTATAGTTTGGTTTGTTTTGTTCTGTGGCATATTAACCTCAATGGGTTATTTAATGCTGACAAGATTTTTATTTCTGGTAGTATTTTCTTTTTTCAATTATTTATTGCTGATACTAATTTTTTTTTTAAAGTATTTCTGGTATTAAAATCTATTTTTACACTTTCATAGTGTTTTGAGTCAAGTTGTGGGGACATAGCTTGGACCTTAACAGGTGCTGCCACCCCGGGTCAGGGTGGACCTGGGAACACCAGCAATTAATTGGTGGTTCCACGCTCATCAAAACCTCCTGATCAGAGGCCTTGCTGTTGGACGTAGTTTATCGTCTTACCCAGGACACGGATGCAGTCTATCGTCATATCCAGGACGCTGTTGCTAATAGGGTTTTAACGAACGTAGAAGTTAAGCAACGTCGTACCTCGTCAGTACCTAGATGGGGCGGCACGGAGGGGTAGTGGATAGCGGCTCGGATTGAGGAATCGGGGCTCGAGTTCGAATTCCAGTCGGATCCATTACATTGACTTACGTGTACTAACCATTGGGAAATATATGAATCCCCTTCTTTTTCCCCACCTATGGGTAGGTAGAAGAACTGGGTTCTATAGCCTTGGATGGCAACCGGTCTAGGAGAAAGTGACTCTGAATTCAAAACTGTATGTTGCCCTAGCGTAGCTAAAGTTCGCATTGCTCGATGATCCCAACTACGGTGAAATAACGATGATGACGATATGTACGTAGATGGATGACCGCTTCGGAATACCAGGTGTTTGGATGTGCAAACACTGTAATGGATAATGGCTCGGAATTGTTAATCGGAGTGCCGAGTTTCAGTTTCCGTCTGGTTTGTTATATCCACTTACGCGCAAATAACCTTGGGATAGGTATGAATCCACCTTTTCTCCCGCAGCTATGGGTGCTTGTCTGTAAATTATTATCTCCAAAAGATTATTGCAATTTTCAGACTTTAAATAACCTGCAAATCCATCGTGAACATCTGGTCAAAAAGGGTGACGCGGCTGCTACACCATCAAGGAATTGTCTTGGACCACGATCTGGTTTACTGCCAAAAAAAAAAAAAGCCAGAATAAAAATAATAGCTGCTATACCGATTATAACAGCTAAATTGTCCAAATCGTGTAGCAGCAAAATTGTCTGAGTGTTAGATCAAACTTTGAATCGTTCTATCTGAGAGATGATTAAAGTTATCTTACTGCAATTCTCCGAGGTTTTTATAATACTTTGGACTCTACTTTGAGTAAATAAGAATGTATAATTACTCTCCAAGCTTAACAGAAGAATCGTGATTAAATCGAACATAGACGAAAATGACATGTAATCATAGCCAAGGATCAGAAACTCATGATATATTGAAATAAAGTTAATATATATGCATATATATGTTATTCCATGATTATTTTTCATACATATTCAAGATGATCTTCGCCCTCTCTAAACTTCTAAACTTCTAAATTTCTCTCCTGCAATAACAAGTTGCCTCACAAGTTTCACGTACCATTTTAATTTTAAGCCTTTTTTCACCGCTCTTTGAACTATCATAGCTGAAACTCTTCTCTCATGTGCCAAACGTCTTATGAATTGAGTTGGATCTTTTCTAATTGATCACTTTAGCTCTCAATTGAAATGATGATACCTCATCCTGTTGTGACCTCCTTCTCTACTGTCCCCTCTTTTTTAAACGTATTCACCGTTCTCTTGATGGTTCTTGAATGGTCTTTGAAGATGGAAGCTAGAATGTTGGTACAATTACGGAAGGCCTGAATGATCTTTTTCTTCTCGCCATTGCTCAGTTGGGAAGACAGTGGGGCTGACATAAAACGATTTTAAGCTGATCTCTTTCTAGCTGAATAATTCAAAGGACTTTCCAGTGATTCTTACGACAAATGTTGTCAAGATTGCTAAACCTCTTATCTGAAAACCTGGGGAAAAAATTTCAAATTAGTTTGGTGTTTTTTTTTTTAAATATTAAACATTTTGCGGGGTGGATAATTATGCTGTTACCCGATTTGAACAATTTTGCTGTTACAGTCGCTATCTTGTCAGCCAGTACAGGACTCTCACAGTCCAGAACTTTCACTACTTTCATCAACATCTCCGAAGCCAGTGTTGTGGTAAACGGAATAGTAATAATATGGAGTAAATAATCAGACCGGCTACTGTCGGGATCACAGAGTCATTGGAAATTCTACGATCCTTTTGTCAGCGGCATAATATGTGCTTCTCCAGGCCTACATAGGGTTTTTGAATTCAGTTCTTCTCCTAGACTGGTTACTAACCAAGGATGGAGTGTCTTACTATTTAACTCATAGAGATAGATTCATACCTTTCCCAACGGCATTTTCTCGTAAATTAATTTTACGAACACGACTAGCATTCAACGGACACGACTAGAATTCGAAATCGGCTCTCTGTTCTAGCTAATATTCATTCTATTACATACACCACCCGAACATCCACGAAACATCCTCAAGAGCTTATTTAAACATACTAAACATATAAAGGTCTGCCTCACAGTAAAACTTTTTTTTTAGCGGCAGAATGTTTCGCACCCAAAATGTCTGTTAACAATATTGATAACTCAGCAAGACTTTTTTACCTTTTTTTTTCTCTCAAAATGATGGATTGACAAGTGTCCAGATAAGTTACTTGGCGCCAATTCCACTGTCAATCTTGGACAAATTTTGAAGTAATGTATGAGAAATTAGTTTAATGTTTAATATATTTATTATTATTAATGAGGTTTGTATCACTAAGAAGAAATACTGATTGTCATCCAAGGATGAAGGGCCAACTCTGATTTACTATTTAAAACATAGCTGGCGGATTTGAAAAGATGGATTCATAACTTCCCCAGGGGTATTTGCGCTTAAGTGTAAGTAACAAACTCGACTGGAATTCGAACTCGGCTCTCGGAGTTCTCATTCCAAACTGTTATCCATTACTGTTAATAATAAAATAATTGGAGTGAAAATATTTTCGTTTCAAAAAAAGTCCGAAAATAAAAATATCACCAAACTGCAGAGAATAAAACTTTTCTTTAAAGATATCTTTAAAAGAAATCAAAGCTATCACTATGACATTTGCAAAACCGCCAAAAAGCATAAGGAAAGAGAGCGTAATAATAATATGACTGTACAGGCTTTTTCCAGGCAACTCTGGACTTGTAGAAACATAGACGTGGAAATCGATCGGACTTGTTCTGCAAATCGATTATTGGTTCATGGGAATCAGGTCACAATGTACTGGTATTTTTTTTTCTTAGTATCGGGTTCCATGTAAATAAATTATATTATTTTGGGGTCGAGAAAAGATTTACCCTCAAAATACTGACTTCCTCTCTTAAGTCATATTCTCAAAAATTTTAATTTTTTTTATCGATCTACAAAGCTGACAAAAGACCTAACCCTCATATATATATATATATATATATATATATATATATATATATATATATATATATATATATATATATATATATATATATATATATACGTATTTTAATAGATATATATACATACATATAGACTTATTTTAATAGATATATATATATTCACACGCATTCTAAAATATATGTATATACACGTATTTTAATATATATATATATATATATATATATATATATATATATATACACATATTTTTATATATATACATATTTTAATATATATACAAGAATTTTAATATATATACAGTGACGTATTTTAATATATATATGCACGTATTTTAATATGTATACATATACACGCATTTTAATATATACACGTATTTAAATATATATACGTATATATATATACACGGATATTCATATATATATATATATATATATATATATATATATATATATGTATG
>OZ038490.1:41132025-41152025 GCA_964036315.1 Acanthosepion esculentum
AAGAACTACTACGGAAGGCAGTGAAAGGAAAGCGAGAAGAAAGGACTAAACAGCAATAGCAAGAAAACAGAATGCATGGTTGTTAGCAAAAGGGACAGTCCAACATGCAAATTACAGATTGGAGATGCCAAAATCAAATAAGTACAATAATTTAGATATCTGAGAAGTGTCTAACAGGGAATGGAAAGTGCGACATGGGAATCCGAAGGGTCATTGGAACAGTGAAAGATGCCTTCCAAAAGCTGAGCAAAGTATGAAGAAACAGATAGATATTGTTAGAAACAAAGAAAAGAGTACTGAAATGTTATTGGATATCAGTTCTCCAATATGATAGTGAATATTGGACAATCTTCTCAGAGATGAAGAAGAGACTTGAAGCAGCAGAAATTTAGTTCTACAGAAGGATGCTGAGAATGGCATGTACCGAACATGTGAGGAACTACGAAGTTCTAGAAACAATGGCAACAAAAAGTACACTTATACTCAACATCAGAAAGAGACAGCTGAAATTTATGAGGCAAATAATGAGGAAAGACGGCTTGGAAAATGTGTTACTCACACGACAGATTGAAGGCAATAGAGGCAGAGGAAAGCGTTACATTAACCTGGTGAGCTTGAATGAATGGATGGCGGAGCAGGGTTTGGGAGAGATGGCAAAAAGACAGACGTTATTGAGAGCTATAAAAGAATATTAAATTGTGGCGAGCCATGATCGCCAACTCCTTGAAGGGAAATTCCGCATAGAAGAAGATTCTCAGAAGAATATAAGAACTTTCTTTTCCTTTTCTTTTTATGCGTCTATAATTTCCTACAGCTCAGACTTGTGGGAAATTTGCTTTTGCTTTCAGATTTGATTTCTGTTACTATTTCATTTCGTCTCTATGACAGCACGCTTGACCGCTCAGTTCATACAGTCTTACATTAACGTATTTGCGTTCGATATTAACTGAATTGAGATTATTGTGCTGTGCTGCCGCATCAATTTGAAGACGAACAAATACACCCGAGACTAAAGGATACGTAGACAAACGACGCATGCGCTAAGAAAGGAAAAATGGCGGTAATACTGTCAAAGACGTCTCTGCACATAAATTAGAGGTAAAGGAAAGTTAGGAATGTATTGTTATACTTTCCTAAAGTCTTGTTTTGTTTGGAGGTTCATAGCAGGGGCCCTAACAGGTGCTACCACTCTGGGAACAATAGTAATTTATATGTGTTTCCATGCTTTTGAAAACCTCCAGACCAGAAGCCTTGCTGACGGATGTAGTTTAGCGCCATACAGAGGATGAAGACAATAATCTGCTTATTGGCCTTGTGTCAGTCTTGATGGAATCGCGGACCTTTTTGTTTGTTCCATTTCACGGGCAAGAAAAATAAATGAATGGAGAATCGAGCTATTCATTAATAATGAAGACCACCAGTCGCGTAACCGATGTACTGCAACTATAATAGGTGCGACGGGGGCAAGATGGACCGACGTAATCCATTCCACTTTAGGCCGACTTTGAAGTTTTCCTTCTCCTAAATTGGTTGCCACCCAAGACTAGAGAGTCTGTGCTGCTATCTAATAACTGGTGAGAAACGCGATTAATTCATACCCCGTTCCCAAAGGTATTTTTGCGAAAGCGAATACAAAGCGAAATTTGAACTCGGGTCGACAGTTAGAATTTACACACTGAGTTACGCTAAAAAAACCTAATCTGTCCTATTATTTACAGAGTCTTGACTTCATGATTACCTACCGATGAAAGAGACTCCAATCTGCCTTGCTATTTAGCCAAAAGGTAGGACGAGATAGATTCGTGATTTTTCCAAGGCTATTAGTGCAAAATGAATGAAACCGACACGAACTTGACACGTCGACAACCGCTTCTTCTTCTTCTGTGTGTCATGTCCCTTCATGACGTTGGTGATTATGGCTCTCCACATTTTCCTGTCCTTTTTAACTCTTAGTAAATTTTACCTCTTTGCTCTCTCCTAATCCCTGTTCTACCAACCATTTACACAAGTTCATTAGGAAGTACATTCGCAGCTTTCCTCTATCCCCTTTGACTTCAATATGCCCTGTGGGTGTCAAATTTTCTAGTCCTCTTTTCTCATTATGCAAGAGAGCCTAGTCTGTTCTTCTATTTAACCAATAACTAAGGGGAGATGGATGCATACCTTTTCCAAGGCTCTTAGTACGAAGTGAATGAAACTGACTTGAATTTGAACTGGACACATCGATAACCGCTACACTAAGCACAGTTTTAATAATTATTTACAAACTTTTGAATTCAGGGTTTCCTTTCTCCCAGACTGTTTACCTATCAAAGCAAGAAAGTTCAGTCTGCCCCGCTATTTGTGATGATGGAATCGTACCTTTTCCAATGCCATTAGTGCGAATGAATGAAAACGAACTTCGAATTCCAGATCGGCACACTGACTGCATTTTTGCCGTCGACAGCCGCTGCACTACTCGCTCATCCACTACGCTTTCTTAACAGTTCAATTTGAACCTCTTGTTTCATTCCTGAGGGTCAAGCTGGCGTGATAGAATTATACAAGTTAAGGGCGAGAAACAAACGAATACAGATTGTAGCGAATAGATTTCTAACCTTGAATATATATATATATATATATGAAGAAATATAGTCTTAAAGTGTGCTATATTTATGGGATAAAGTGCTCAATATCAGAGGTAGAGCGTGTGTAGATATAAAAGTGAACATAGAAGTCAACACTTAGAGGCGACAGTCTGTTTCATGCTAGATGCAATCATCGAGCCCGATGATTGCATCTAGCATGAAACAGACTGTCGCTTCTAAGTGTTGACTTCTATGTTCACTTATATATATATATATATATATATATATATATATATATATATATATATATGTGTGTGTGTGTGTGTATATATATATATACAGAAGTAAAGGTAACAAATCTGTTGGTATATAATCCAAGTGAATCCTAGTAAGATAAAATATTAAAACTAATCCACAAAAGAGCTCAATGTATTTATTATTACAGAGCAAATAATTTATGTGTGTGTATATGTATGTATGTGTGTGTGCGTGTGTTTAGACAGCATATCTTCATTCAGACATGTTTCATTGAATAATATAGACATACGTTTTTTTAATTCACCATCCCAACGATCACAGTTACAATAAGTTTGTCTTTGTAATTCACCCCGCTCCCCGAGGATAATCTTGGAGGATATCGAAAGCACTTGGGTAGGGAATAACTACGGTGACTTCTTTGATGAATTTCATCTCAACTTCATAAAAACTGATTTGAGAACTAGAAACGATTATTATAAAAATAAATAACAGAGAAAGTAACTTAGACGGAAAATTCTAGAGACTGGCGCTATCGGATCTTATCAAAATATAAATCTTCGCCACTTCCCCGAATTTTTTTCCAGTTTTTTTTTCAGCATACATGACTATAAAAATGTTATAAAATTAAAAGAATACGGTTAAATTCATAATCTCCTGTTATTTAAAATACACAATACATACATCTTTCTTCCATACTAAAATAATTTAAATATTAATTACATAAACAAAAATAATTCAGCAACATCATTTACCCATCATTCGTTTATTAGACATAAAATTAGTCACCTGGCATCCTCCATTAATTACCAAGATTTTCAGTTAACCGCATGAATATTTATGCGCGTCTCTTTGTTTAATTTTTTTTTTTTGCGGGGGGGGGGGGGTAACATTTTGTTTATAAATACTTGTTGCAAAATAAAATCCTTATATTTGCCTTGATAAAGTTCCTCAGAGGACGAAAACGCGTCGCCTAAGATAAGTTTTCCTTTTGTCTTTGCTCATAGATAGATAGATAGATAGATAGATAGATAGATAGATAGATAGATAGATAGATAGATAGATAACAAATGAAGATAGATAACAAATGAAGATAGATAGATAGATAGATAGATAGATAGATAGATAGATAGATAGATAGATAGATACATACATACATACATACATACATAACAAATGAACATAGATAGATAGATAGATAGATAGATAGATAGATAGATAGATAACAAATGAAGATAGATAGATAGATAGATAACAAATGAAGATAGAGATAGATAGATAGATAGATAGATAGATAGATAGATAACAAATGAAGATAGATAGATAGATAGATAGATAGATAACAAATGAAGATAGATAGATAGATAGATAACAAATGAAGATAGATAACAAATGAAGATAGATAGATAGATACATACATACATACATACATACATAACAAATGAACATAGATAGATAGATAGATAGATAGATAGATAGATAACAAATGAAGATAGATAGATAGATAGACAGATAGATAACAAATGAAGATAGAGATAGATAGATAGATAGATAGATAGATAGATAGATAACAAATGAAGATAGATAGATAGATAACAAATGAAGATAGATAGATAGATAGATAGATAGATAACAAATGAAGATAGATAGATAGATAGATAGATAGATAACAAATGAAGATAGATAGATAGATAGATAGATAGATAACAAATGAAGATAGATAGATAAATAGATAACAAATGAAAATAGACAGATAGATAGATAGATAGATAGATAACAAATGAAGATAGATAGATAGATAGATAGATAGATAGATAGATAGATAGATAGATAGATAGATAGATAGATAGATAGATAGGGGTTTTATGTACTAAGTATTATATATTGAGACTGAATAATAACGGATACACGGCAAATTTGCACAAACACGGGGAATTCCAGGCCTTATCGCCTGTTACATTTACACATAAAGAGAATCAGTATACACTTCCGTGCATTTTAATAACTTAAGACGATGGATCGGGAAATCTTGAAGTTAATCACGATGAGACTTTACTCACCAAAGATGATTATTGACAGTCTATAAGCAGGACCGGATTATCATCTCGGCTACAACCTGCAACCTCCGGCCTCACATGCTTGGTTATAATACCAATACTACTACTACTACTAATAATAATAATGTGTGTTTTTATCACGGTTGTGTTGAAATATGTGTTAATTTGGTTTGCTATAAATAGCAAAATAGTGATAATAAGAATATTTTTATGGATGAACAAAAGATGGCTATTTTAGTTTATTTAAAGAATTTGCAATAAGATTACTTCAAGCTATATAAATTTGGCTCAAATATAAAAAATATTCAATCTGGCGAGCTAAAGGGTGGCTCCGTCTGAGAGTGGGATAATTTCATTAGCCTATCAGCTGATCTCTCTTTTGTCCTCATTCTCACGACACACTGAGGTAACGGCTGACTGATCTTATTAAATACATCAAAAACTAAACACATAAGACTTGATCGCCACCGAGCAAACCCTAAACCTGTACCAATCCCGATGAGTGATCACACCTTCCAGGGGGTTCCTTGACTCAAACTTGTACTGGAGTTGAATCTCACTCCTGTGATCTCAAATGGAGCGCGTATATTCATACCATCACAAAACATGCTGGGAGACGGGTCGGTTCCTTGTATCGCTTCAAAAAATACTTTAACTCCCTTTAATGTATCTTTACAAGTGAGATCAGACCAAGACATCAAGAACGGAGTATTGTTGTCATATCTGAGCTGGTGTGCTCCCCAATACGCACTGTTCAAAAGCGCTTACGAGACCTTATAGGTAATGCATTATTCTCCATTCAGTAACCCTTATCCCACAGACGAAATGTCGCCTGCCTTTAACTAGTATAACGCTATTACTAAGTTGCATTGCTTAGTACCAACAGCAAGGACCTTCACAGCTAGGACCCCACCACCATGCCATGTTCATGTTGACAATCTACCCCACTTACTTCGTATTCCATTGATAAAAAGCAAATTCCACTCAGACAGCTTCTTCCTCAGAACTGCTACCTTGTGGAACAAACTCCCAAGAGAGTGCTTTCCTGACAACTGTAATCTTGGTCTGTTTAATTCCAAGGTCAACCGATATCTATATTACTCGTCCTCACAATACTATCTTACTTCCACCTCCCTTATCTCATTCAGTCATCCTCTACCTTGAGTGGCTCTTGGGACTTATATTTGGTAAACTATCAGTAAAGAAAATGTGATAAAAAATTGACAAGCGTACTAGTTAGGAAGACAAGAGAAAATGGGAAAATACACCATGGAGAATTTGAAAGATGGTAAAAACTATTAGGTTGAATCATAAATAATTTCTTTTTTTGCTTATCAACTTTATTCTTCAAAAATACATTACAATTATATTTGACTTAATGATATATTTTTGACAATAGCCCGTTGCCACTTGTCCAGCAGTTATTTGATAACTTCCGCGTAAGATTCCGCAGGTTTTGATGTGAAATGTTTTCGGCGAAACCTTGAATCAGATTTTCATTAGAGAAAGCCCCCCACCCCACCAATCAAAGATTTTGCAACGACCGAATAGAAGGTAATAATCGGTTCGCACAAGGTCAAGTGAATACGGCCGGTGGGGTGGAACAAACCAACCGAGTTCCAGCATTTTTCCTTGTGATATTATTGCTGTATGTGACCTTGTATCGGTATGGAGGACATTCTTCCTATTGAAAAGCACATGACGCTTTTCGACTAAACTTTTATGGACACGTTACAGCTGCTGGAAATTTAAATGCGCATTTAATGTTTCGTTGCGTTTTAAAACTTTAAATGAATAATACCCCTGACGATACCACCACATGTGAAAATGTACCTTCTTTCTTTTTCATGGAGCTCAGCTTTTGGTATAAGGTTGTGGATATTTATCTGTAGCAATCCTCTACTGTTGGGTTAAACATTGTCATATGGAACCCATTTTTCATCACCTGTCATGATATATTTATGGAGTGATTAGGTTGATACATTTGTCATTGTAATCGGTTTCTATAAACAAAAATTAGTCATGACTAATAACACAGACGATCTATCAGGGAAATAGCTGCGCAGAGGACACGTAAAAAGTGAAAAACAAATTTCTTATCATTGCATCTCGGAAAAATTCATCAAGACCAACTGTATTAATTGATTGACTGATTTCTTTTTACGGTATCAACCGTTTTGTGGGTTATTTAAAGCCGAAATATAATTTGAATTGTAAAAATAATTGTTTTTTTTTAGGGGGGGGAATGAATATTGCATGACCAATTTTGGGGCTCTAACAATGAGTTTTCCAGATACAAATCCTACTATTTAACCCATAGAAGAAATGGATCAATGCTATTTCTGCATAAGTGAATATAACGAAACTGACTGAAATTCGAACTCGGTTCTCCCAGTTCTCATTCCGAGCCGCTATCCATTACACCAGCCGCACATGGTCCGGTGCCCTCGCTATTCATCTTGAGGTTCTCAACAAATCCCAAAGACGGATATGCAATGTGATAGGTCCTGACCTGGCATCTCGACTACAGTCACCCACTCACAAACGTTATGTGGCTTCCCTCTCTTTTCTACAAATATTTTCATGGCAACTGCTCCGACGTGCTATTTTCACTGGTGACATGATGATGCTACTAGGTTGGCATTGTTAGAGTTTTGGGGTACCCTTATGTACTAGTGAGCCAACCAAAATGAGCTGACTCATTTTATAGTTGGCCAATAGAAGAGTTAACCAATCAGAAAGCTTAAAATATTCAATTCGACGTGTATAAAGACAGCCATGTTTTTTCCAAATATCCACTGCCAACCTCTGATATCGAAGACTGAACAGCTGCGGCTAGTGGTATTGGCGTTGTTTCATTGAACGGATTACTTACTGCGCTGGATTCTACATTCACAGACTACGGTGAACATGGTCAACAGGTATCTCCGTCCTACCCTTTTACTGTCGAAACAGTTAAATGTAACCGCCTCTTCTACTCCAACAGCTTCTTCTCTCGTACTTCCCGACAGTGGAACTCCCTTCCTTTTACTCACTTCCCTGATAACTATAACTTCAAAAATTTAAATGTAATTTCAATCGACATATATCTACCATTCGACCTTGCATGGAGTATTGCTGCCATTTATGGTCTGGGGCCCCTGCGTGTTGCCTCAGGGTTTTTGATAAGATCCAGAGACGGATATGCAATGTGATTGGCTCTGATCTGTCATCTCGTCTGCAGTCGCTCTCTCACAGACGCGATGTTGCATCGCTCTGCCTTTTCTACAGGTACTTCCACGGTAATTGCTCCGAGGAGTTGCTTTCGCTTGTCCCTAAGCCTCGTGAATTTAAGCGTCCTACGAGGCTGGCATCCCGTTCCCACCCCTTCACCGTTGAAACTGTTAGATGTAGACGTCTTTTCTACTCCAATAGCTTCATGTCTCGCACATCTCTCCTATGGAACTCCCTTCCCTATTACTGTTTCCCTGACAAATACAATCTCCAACGGTTTAAGTGTAGCGTCTATCGTCATCTCCAATTGCCTTGATCTATCCACTTCCCTTCTCCACTTCCTTTCATCTTTCATTCCTATCTGCTCTCGCTCTATATCTTCCGTAACCCCCCTGCCTTGATCGACCCTCCGTCCTTCTCTTTCTCCACATCCCTTCCTTTACCACTCCTATCTGCTCTTCCTCCAACCCTTCTGTAACCCCATGCGTGATAGTGGCCACCAGCCTTGCTTGGGGTGATACGCTTAAAAAAAAAAAATCTTCTAGAGCCTTGATCTTGGTCCCCGTCCTTCTCTTTATCCTTTCCTCAAACACCCCCCTCTTTACTCTTACTTTCACTCTCTGTAACCCCTTGCATGTTAGTTGCACTCCCGCCTTGCTTGGGGTGAAATGCCTTTAAAAATAATAAAAATAAATAACTGGTTGTATTAGAGCAAAAATAAGCAAAATGTCTTTGAAACCGTACATCAACTTATAGATAAATACAGCAAGCAGGCATAGAAAAATAATAATAAAAAGGGTAGGAACAGTTATACACCAAGAACTGTGAAAACGATTTAAGTTCAACAAGGTAAACAAATTGTTTTGGCATAAACGGGACTAGAAAATATTAAAGAAAGGTATATTGGATACTGAGATCTTGACTAGCCACCCCCATTTAATGAAAAGACTTGACCCTCATCGAAGTCTCACGTATAAAGATTGTAATACTAAAGATGCTGGGTTAATAGTCAATCAAAATAAATACAACGGTAGGCATGAAAGGGGAGGATTTATCACAATATTGGAACTGTGCAAACGATTTGGATTAAGGTAATGTGAAAAATAATGTCAATATAAACGTGAGTTTTTCTAGAAAATACAAGGAATAAAATAAGAATTAGATATTTTGATTATATTGACCATTAAATGGAAATCTTGATGTTTACTAAAGTCTATCAGAAACTTTGAGCACAAAGATATTTTGATGATAGTAAAATAAAGACGTTGTTTAGATCCAGTAACTAGACCCAAAGAGTTGTGAGTTCAATACCAGGCCACAGTAGTGGTGAACCAAAACTTGCAGAGTCGAGTTAAAGGGAAATAACTGAGACATCCGGAAAAGGCATGGCACATGGATCTAGATCAATCTATCCTGATGAACGAAATAAAGGACTCGGTTCGAAATTCCAATTACCTAAAGAAGACCGGAGCGTACAACAGCCGAATGGTTGTGAATATGACAATGAAGATGAGGATACCAGTCCGAATAATGTAAATAATGTAAGTAAAATAAAAAGAATACAAAAAATAGAGACCATCGAGTAGGAACAGTCATACACTGGGAAGTATGCAAATGTGTTGGATAAGAAAAGTATCCACTTGATTTCTGAACTGTATTGCCAGATAATGTATATTCACTGAAACAATGATGGCTATTGTAGACCACAGTTAGATTTTAGAATTTTTTAAAAAATGTCCATTTTATATCGTCAGTCGCTTATTAAAAAATATGTTCTGTGCCCAAGAAAAGGAAAAGACAATTATTTATACGTTGACCGATGTAAGTCTGTAATGGACCAATTTACCGGAGGGGAAGAATAAACTTTTCGCAGACTGTGATTTGACTGGCAACAGAGTAGCTATTAAGAAGAGCAATGGAAAAGATTTCTCCGAGACAACAGTGCGGCGGCTCTAAATTAGAAAGAGAGCAGTCATCTGTCGCTGAATGCTGTGACTGTCTAATGAAAGTTTCTTCCGCTTCAATAAGAACACAATCGGAGAAAAAAAAAGTATCGGATATAAAAACGTTTATTTAAATTTCACACTTCGCTTATTCTCAAGTTTGGCTATATTATTTACTGTATATACTTGTGGATAAGCGGCGAAATACGTGACAAAAAAATCAATGATAACATAGTGGGCTGAGCTTATATATAGCTTAAAGTTAATATTTTGTCGATTTTGACGGATATTTGTGGAATTAGAAAAAAGTGCCGAGTTATCTTGAGTAATTGCATTATACTCAAACACAGTTTTACTTAGCATTTACAGAATGTTTTAATCCGGGCAGTTGACATGAAATAGAAATAGACTATATTGAATCCATTGCTATGAAATGCTGTATTGAATCCATTGCTAAGAAAGACTGTACTCAATCGATGACTTGGAAATACAGTATTGAATTCATTGATAGAAATAAAATATTGAATCCACTGTTAGAAAAGACCATATTGAATCCGTTGCTAAGAAGTCTATATTGAATCCATTGCTAGGAATGCTTTATTGAATTCATGGCTAGAATGGTCTGTATTGAATCAATTGCAAGGAATACTATTTTGAATCCATTGCTAGAAAAGACTATATTGAATCCATTACAAGGAAAGACTATATTGAATCCATTACGGAGAAAGCCTATATGGAAACCATTACAAGGAAAGACTATATTGAATCCATTGCAAGGAAAGACTATATTGAATCCATTGCAAGAAAAGACTATATTGAATCCATTGCAAGAAAGGTCTATATTGAATCAATTGCAAGGAAAGACTATATCGAATCAATTGCAAGGAAAGTCTATATCGAATCCATTACAAGGAAAGACTATATCGAATCCATTGCAAGGAAAGACTATATTGAATCCATTACAAGGAAAGTCTATATTGAATCCATTACAAGGAAAGTCTGTATTGAATCCATTGCAAGGAAAGACTATATCGAATCCATTGCTGAGAAATACTATATTGAATCCATTGCATGGTAATGGTTCGGATGATCTCTTCGCTATAGTATCTAGATTTTATGAATTTTAACGCATTAATAGAAGTGTGACGAGGCTACATCAATTAAGACTAGAATTGGTTAGATGTTACCGTATGTTCTATGCTAACAGTTTATTTTCTCGCACTTCTCGCTTGTGAAACTCCCCTCCGGTTCCATTAATCTTCAAAAATTTTAATACAATGTCAATCGCTGTCTACTGTGCTCTTGATTACTCTTCTTTTTGTTCTCGCTCCTCAGTAATGTTTCTGTTTTCTAATGCTTCCACGCCCGGTAATCTCTTGTGTCGTAGTGGCTTTACTGCCTTACTTGGGGTGAACTCGACTAGATTTTTTTTTATTTATTTGTGTTTTAATTTCTACCAGTATATGAGAGGCCGCTTCCATAATTGAAAAAAAGACAAAGGTAACTGCTATTAAAAACCTTATTTGGCTGGGGGGGGGGGGTTGTTTTTTTTATTTTATTTTTATTTTATTGTTTTTTTTTTTTGCACAAGACGCTATGGTTTCTATTAATTTGTTTTTTTTTAAATGACATCCTTCAAATGGTGGCCTCTATTCGCCATACCCTGTTTTAGACAATTTCTAAATTTTTTCCATCACCCGGAAATTCGAGCGCTTCGAGGTCTTCCTCAGGGCTTTCTTTTAAACGCTGTACCTCTGACCCTGAAAATTTCAACCCATAGCAGTATCATTTTTTTTTATATACGGAATAGCATCATTTCGACATCAAATGTAGTCTATATAGACACACACACACACACACACACACACACACACACATATATATATATATATATATATATATATATATATATATATATATATATATATATATATATATACAGTGTAACCCGGATATAAGCGACTCGGATATAAGAGAAACCGGATATAAGAGAGATTATATGTTCCAAATTAGAGCCATACTTACCTAAACAAAATGGACCAAACCCGGATATAAGAGAAACCCGTGTATAAGAGACTTCTTCTCCTGTCCCAACAACTCTCTTATATCCGGGTTACACTGTATATATATATACAAGGTGTATCAAAATACTTTTAGAAACTTCGAGGACGAGTTCTTTTTCTCTAAAACTTTGTCGCTTGTGGTCTTGTAGGACCAGATTTCTGTTGCTTCATGTCTCTTCCTCATCTGTGAGGAGATTGTCCAGCATTTACTGTCATACCGGAGGACTGATATTACGTAATATTTCAGTACTCCATGTTCTGGAAAAAAACAGTCTAAGAAGAGAACACCTCCGGATTATTCTCAACCAATCAAAAGAACGAAATTTAAAGCCTGCGATAATTTTGAAAGGTGACTCAGCTATAAGGGAAACTGTCATCTTATTGAATTACTATTCATCCCGATACAATTTGGAGTGGACAGTCATAGACATAAAAGAGACATAAAAAAAAACATAAAAGATATAAAGGGCAGACATGAAGGAGACATAAAGTGACATAAAATATATAAAAGTCAGAGACATAATAGACATAAAAGATATAAAATGTATAACGCGATATCACGTGACCAACCAACAAGTCTGAGCAACATACGAAAACTTAATACAGATAATTTGGTATATATGAAACAAACCCGGCAAGATTACCTTAATGACAACAGAAAATGTGCTGACTTCTATCATAATTAACTGAGCTATACCAGCTTCAACAAATTAACCACGACGACGACATGCGGCACTCTCTCAATCTAGCTGCTAACGCTTCCGCTACTACGTTGACCTATCAACTTCGAACGAGTCAGAAAATTAACAAAAACTCGGGAACATCGCCGTCACTCTAGTAAGGAGTTTACTTTTAACAAGTAATGTAATTCATCATTTTTCTCTATCTAGCTTAATTCTTTGAGGCTCTAAAAAGAATATTAAACATCAATTAAACAGCAAATATCTACACACTTCTTTTCAGTTTCAATTCCAAACTAAGTGTTCATTTTTATTGTGTGCCTGAAGATATAACTGATATATTTACACTGTTTATATTCGGACTATTGAACAAGCTTCCAACTAGTGTCTGATATATATCAGCAGAAAGAAGGTTTGGCTATGGGTTCACCGTTATTACCAGTGATGGCAAACATATACTTCGAGAAAATGGCTTTAGAAATGGCACCACTAAAGCCAACAGTGTGGCTGAGATACGTAGAGGACACCTTCATACTCTGACCGTACCAGGAAGCTGTACAAATACTGCTGGGCCATATAAGACTTTCGATCCAATCCAGAATAGAAGAAAAAAATAATCCGCTATCTTTCCTGGGTGTAGTAATAACTCGAACGGATAATGGGTTAAATGCATCTGTATATTACGAGCCAAACTCCATCTTTAAATGCCACCATCCATAGAGTGTAAGGAAAGAGATCGTTTGATGGCGACAACACCGGTTCAAAAGTCATAAGTGGCGACCCGGACACATACCAACAAGAAGTGATCAGCATCAAACGTACTCTTCAGAATAACAACTACCCAGCAAAGTGGCGAAGGGTTGTACAGAATCAAACGCTCTTTTTGGAATAGCCGAATAAGGAGAAATGGGGCACATAGTGTACCATAACGACCCCAAACGACCCTCTTCAGGTTTTGTGTTCAGAGTTTTACTTCTCCTGTCACCCAAGGCTATAGAGCCCAGTCCTGCTATTTTACCTGGAGAGCTAGGGGAAAGAAGATATGGATTTCTCAAGCACGTAAGTAAATATGATGAACTCGACGTGAATTCGAACTCAGCTCACCGATTCCTCAATCCGAGCTGTTAACTCCACCGTGCCTCTCTCTCTCTCTCTCTCTCTCTCTCTCATATATATATATATATATATATATATATATATATATATATATGTCAAGCATATATATATATATCAAGTATATACACACACACGCACACATATATATATATATATATATATATATATATATATATATATATATATATATATATATATATATATATATATACAGTCAACCAACGATAGAATTATTCGCACACCCATCAACTTTGAGTATTTTTATTTATTTCTCCGAATCTAATGCGCGTATGTTACCAAGTTTTTTTTATATATTAATAAGCACAAAAAAAGGAATATAAAACTCAATTTTCAGGAAAATAGGTTAAATACAACAAATTTGACTGACGAAATTACGCAAAATACAAAATTATTCCTACAGTATGAAAAATAGAAAAAATTGAACAATTTTCCCAATATTAATAGTCAATAGCATAGCCTCTCATCTTTATAACTTGCTGCAATCGTTTTCTAAAGGTTTTGATGAGATATGAACAAGTCTTTTCTGGGATTTTCTTCCATTTTTCAACGGTTACACATTCTAATTCCTGAAGGTTTTTGGTGACCGACGATTTATTCGAACTTTCAATTTTTGCCATAGATTTTCAATAGGATTCATGTTAAGACTCATTGAAGGCCATGACAGAACTGTAATCCTCTTTTTCTGAAGCCATGCAGTCACTGATTTAGACGTGTTTCTGATTATTATCTTGCTGGAAAGTAAATCTCCGACCAAGATGAAGATTTTACGCTGATAGTTGTAGATTCATGCAGAAATTTGATATAGTCTTCAGATTTCATTATTCCTCTTATTGCAATTAATTATCCAGTCCCCCTTGAGGTAAAATAACCCCAAAACATCATCGAGCCGCCTCCATGTTTCAATGTTGCCACTATGCTTTTTGGGAGAAAGGCCTCATCTTTCTTACGCCAAATCTTCTCTACATCATCATTATGTCCCAAAAAGCTCAATTTTTGTTTCATCACTCCATAGTACTTATTCCCAAAAGCAATTTTCTTTGTCCAAGAACATTTTGGCAAAATTAAATCGAACAACAAGAAGACATGGTTTGTAAAGAGTGGTTCGTCGTGGTCGGTTTCCATACAACCGATTTCTATTTACAAAACGTTGTATTGTGCGAGTACTTACACTGATTCCCATCGTATTTCAAACTGTTGGCGATGTCTTTCAAAACAAGTCTTAGTTTTATATTAACGTCGTGAGACAGTTTTCATTATGTTCTCGGTGACAATTTGTTTTTTTTTCCATGCTCGGGCAAATACTCTGTTTAAACTTCTTTATAACGGACTGTACTACGGTACAGTCCGTTATAAAGAAGATCTAGGGGTAGCTAACCGGTTTGAAATAGCGCTGTAACTATTTCCCGACTTGTGGATGTTCATATTTCTCTGTCTCAAGTCAACACTAAGCTCCTTTGTCTTCCCCATCGTGTTGTTAACATAAGTATAACAATAGTGACACTCTATACACCACGTGATATTCTACTGCATAAATAGTCTATAAGGCTTAGCCGATAAAATAATTATATAAATCATTTATACTTAGACAAATCAATCAATTTAAACCGATATTTCTACTGTACAAACAATTTTGTCTTTTTTTATTTTGCATAATTCGCCTATCAAATTTAACATGTTCTGAAAATTGAGTTTTATATTCCTTCTTTGTGCTTATTAGCATATAAAAACCTGACATCATATGGGCATTAGATTCTGAGAAATGGATAAAAATATTAAGAATTGATAGGTGTACGAATAATTTCGTCTTTGACTATATATATATATATATATATATATATATATATATATATATATATATATATATATATATATATATATATATATATCAGAGAATTAATATATGTAAAAGTTTGTCATTTAGGTGATTGATGATACCTTCAGCCTCCCGACTCCAGAGGTTCGTAGACGGTCTCGTCCGTCCACTCGTCAGCGGGTATCATTGACTCTCTCTCTCTCTCTCTCTCTCTCTATATATATATATATATATATATATATATATATATATATATATACGCTGTAAACGTATATATATATATGTATATATATATATATATATATATATATATATATATATATATATATATATATATATATACGCTGTAAACAAACGCTGTAAACAAACACACAAACACAGTATCTCATTTGATTTCTGAGGAAAGACCTAGGTGGTCTGAAATATTAAATAAATAAATATATACAAAAACACAGAAATAAATACTTTCATAAAAAAAACACCCAATTTTGTTTCATTTATTTTATCCAGATATTATATACATATCAAGAAAGTATACATGGCCTCTCATTATGCTATATATATATATATATATATATATATATATATATCATATATATATCATATATATATATATATATCATATATATATATATATATATATATATATATATATATATATATATATATATATATATACTTGAAATATAGTTGCGTTATTAAAATTGAAAGATACATGGTGTTGGAAAATACATATGTGATAACCTTTTAATAATAGGAGGGACATGACGAAATATCTCATGACGATTATGAGTAACCGTAACCCCTTAGGTATACCAAATGTACTGCAGTTTGCAGCATTGTGTCTTGGGTTGCATAAGCTGACAAGGCAGAACCCTCTCCAGGCTGATTTTAATTTAATGCTTTCCTTTTCTTAGACTGGTCGCCAGCTTAGGCCAGGTCAGTTCTGCTATTTACCCATAGCTGGGGAGATAGAAGATATGGATTCATGCCTTTCCTAAGGGTGTTTGCGCGCGAGTGAATATAAAGAACTTGACTGGAATTCTAAATCGCCTCTCAGATTTCTCTTTCCAAGCCGCTGCCCATTAGATCCACAGGTAAATCCATAGGTAAACTGGTATGAATCTAAAGTGATAGGTTGACCCAAATCTCTTAGAATTGGCGCTAATATCGTTCTTTCTGCTAAACAAGCGTCTCGGTTATCAGAAATGCTTTCAGTGGTGCATCGTTCGTTACTTAAAATATTGCATTACATATATATATATATATATATATATATATATATATATATATATATATATATATCGATTTTAAAGAAGTTATTTCTCGATTCGTTTTGATCGCATTCACTAAGCGATAAAATTAGACGCTTTTAGAGGTGGTTCTTTGACGAAAGCGGGTGGAAATTGATCCTGATCCTGTCGGTATGGTTACGACAAATACAGAAATACACTGACGGTAAAAGACAATGCGAATGACCCCAAAACTAGAATCTACACCATTAAATCTAGTTCTATAGAATTAATCGAGTCTATAAATGCTTTCTGTCCGTCAGACGCGTACACGGCGCAAAGGAAACAGAAAATTACGTTTATTATTAAAGAAGCGCATGCTTTGTTGAAAACCAATGCATAAATTTTTTTTTTTTTAGGCTTTTCACTCCAAGCAAGGCTGGAAGCCACTAGCATGCAAGGGGTTACAGAAGATTTGGAGCGAGAGCAGATAGGAGTGTTAGAGGAAAGGATGTGTAGAAGGATAGTGGATAGATCAAGGCAACTGGACATGTCGATTGACGTTCTAGAAACAATATTTTTTATACTCCACAAAAAAAAAAACGCGTTAAAAATAAATTTTTTAAAAATGAAAAATCTTTCTTGAAGCTTTTATTTTACTTTTAATTTCAAGCTAATAGATTAAATTTAATATTTCCAATAAACGAAATATGTTGCTGTATTTCAAAACCTAATTTGAATTGACTGGAAATAAATTTTGTTTTGTTTTTGCAAAAATAGCTGATTAGAGCCGTTTTAGTCGCCTTCCATCGCATTGTAAAAGTCTTTATTAAAAAACATCTTACAAAAATAAAATATACATTCCTGGAACTTTATTTGAGAAATATTAGCTGATTTAAGTATAATTAATCCGATTTGAAACAAATATTATTTACTTTAAGTTTAAAATATCGCAGAAATGCATTTTTTTAAATCCGACACTAATTTTGCTGACGTCCTGATGCGTGATGACAGAACTAATATTGTTCTACGGAGACTTTATCTCTAAAACATAATTGAAAAAAATGACATGAGCGCTTTTTTAATTTAAATTTTAAGTACTCAGTAATCTTAAAACTTTAGGAAATTAATGTTTTATTGAATTTTAGAAATTTTGTTTTTAAATTACTGTAGTTATCACTCTTATTTTCTGTTAAAGATTTAAAACTTAATAAATTTTTCTAATTAAAATTTTAAAATAATGAAAACTATTCTCGTCAAAATTCATTATTCATCGAAAAAAATGTTTTATTAAGACAATAATGTCCTTAATATATATTATTTATAAAAGCAATTAAAAGCCTTTCTAATTAAATAATGCCATGGTTTTATTGCCTTTTTTTATTTTACGATTCAGAGATTTTCCGTAAATGGTGTTTCTGTTTGACAAAAATGAATTGACAATTTAAATTCTTTAAGGAGTCCTGCTTTTAATTAATATAAATATGAAGAGGCTGAAAATTTAATTTCTCTAAATTTCATAAAATTAAGTGGGGTAACATGTAAAAAAAATATATTTTTACCAACATTTTCTAAAAAACCAAACTTCCAATAAGCCACCAAAATTTAATTAAAATCCGACAATTATTTGATTTTTGCAAGAATTTCCAAAACAATATGTTTTTAACACCAAAAAAAGACTTTAAAATTTCCAATACAAATTTTTGGTCCACCCACTGACGGAAAAAACAAGATTTTTAACCGAAATTTCGAACGTGCTAGAAGGGATTAAAATATTAATAGAATAATTAAAATATACTTTGGCCTTTCCTCTTAATAATAACATATACATTTTGACAATAAAACTTTGTTTTCATCAAGTTTGGAGCTGTTTTTCATCATGATATGCACTTCTTAAGAAGATTTTTGGAGGAACTTATATTTATATAGCTTTTTTTTTTATTCCTGAACATTACCGAATCAACAAACACCTGATGATGTCCGGAGGGGACAATGGTCGAAACGTTGTGATCATAACAAAATTGAGGACATTAGATTGACTATAATAATGTGAGTCATAAATCTGATAATATTTGAATCAATAACAGTATCAATTTACTATTACAAATTTCTACTAATTGTTCCAAAGATCTTGAATCAACATCATCTCGTATTCTAAGAAATAAGACTCAAGATAAACCTTTCGAAAATTCCGCATGTGGAATTAGTAAATACTAAACACTAATATCTTGGCGTATGGATCAGTTATAACAAATTTAGTTTTATTGATTTTTTTTATTTTACGATTCAGAGCAGATTTTCGGTAAGACGGGTTCCTGTTTTACAAAACAAGAAGTATTTAAATTCTCCAAGTTCTACCTTTAATAGAAACTTTAAGCTTCACACTATTGAATTCTATCAAGTTTTTCATTATAGTATGTTATGTTTTTTTTCTTTTTCTTCTGTCGTTGGCGGCAGCCGTTACTGGTGTTGTTTGTATATATTTGCTGCGGAAAGCTAAGCGCGGAAGAACTTAGTTCACGGCCTTTTATTACTGATCTTACTCGTCACAACTTGTCTCAAGAACTGCGCACGAGAACTATACTGCGTGCGCAATAATCAAGACAAGTGAATATACCACTCATAGCTCTTCCGCGGTAAATGTATGAAAACAACGCCGCGACACGAATGAATCCGAACTTTTACTGTCGATAACTACAAAACGGTAGATTTTATCAAATTTATGAAGTCATTTTCGAATGAAGCATGTACATTTACGCCTAAATGTAAGTATTCGGGAAATTTTTAATGCAATCTGAGCGCGGGTCTTAATCTGCAAATTAACCATAAAAATAATAAATAAATGAAATAAAATAATAATTGCGAATTATATTAAATTATTATATTACTTTTAAGAAATATTTAAGGAATGAAGTGCATTCTTCGTTTTCGTTGTGGTCAAAACATTGAAGCGAGCAAGAACTCGGATGTATTAGAAGAGGAACATTAAATTTATATCTATTTGGGGTGGGCTCGTTTGGAAAGAATAGAATACAATGCA